>OZ030394.1:30455248-30617535 GCA_964023965.1 Melinopterus prodromus | reverse complement strand
GGAGAAACTACTAAAGGTATCGGCACGGAACTTCATATTTAGAGGTTTCATGACCAAACTTAGAGTTGAAAAGCGTTTGGTTCAAAAGGGTCGAAAGGAACTGGGTGTTTACTCTAAGCCTTTTTCAAGGATTTTAGAAATGAGCCGCCAGTTCTGTAATTTCGTCAAAATAGTTAAATAATAAATTAAAGCAGAGGAAATTATGAGTAATTTATGCCTATGACATTTTTTGGTAAAGTTAATAGTTTAGCTGCAAGAGCAAATTCTATTTGATCGAGATCGGTCGCATCTGCATTGATTTAATACTACATAGTGGCCCAGGATTTGCAAAATTTTCAGTCTAATGACAGTACCGGTGTGTCAAATGCTGACAGTACCGGTAGTGTCAAATGCAGATGTTTTGACAATATCTCACAATTAATATTGACCGTAGTTAATAGTATCAAAAGATCTCATATTGTGATACCGTGTACAGTCCTTGCCTGATGGCGTCGGATAGGCAGCGTGTTGAGCGTGTCCAAAATGCATGTGTTTGTTTTTGGTTTGACGAAGTATGATCATGCATCGAATGGGCTGGGCGACTTGGGGCGGTTGAACAGGGTGTTGCATGCAGCAATATTGTATCATAAGTTACTATCCACTAGGATCCCACAATACCTCATGCGGAAGATATGCTGTAGAACGTATGTCCATAACCTTAATTTAAGATTCGGGGGTTTGTTTGCTCCACCTGCCCATTGCACTGAGCTGTATAAACGGTCATTTTCTTACCAGGTCAGTCACATATAGTCACAATGGTCTCAGTGAAGATATGAAAAATTTATCGTGAAACAGTTTTGGGGGAAAGGTAAAGTGTTGGCTGTTTGCTCAACAGGGGGGACTTTAGGCATCGAGCGCACATTGGAGGCTTTTTAATTTTTATTTTTTATCGGCAGGTGCGATGTTTTGTTGAGTTAGATTTGCTGCAATTACTTGCAATTAGATTAATTTTGTTGTTTGTTTTTGTTTTGATAAGTTCTCGGAATTATTTTTATATTATTGTTACAATTATGGCTTAGTTCTAGTTTGCGTAAGGGGTTGAGTGGAAGAGTAAGGCAATTTGGAAACAAGTGTGCTGAACTGCGCCCTAAATATAAATAATATTTTGTTGCAATTAATATTGTCTTATTTTAATAAAGGAATTATTTATTTATTTAATTAAAATAAATAATTATCTGTTAAATCCTGGCTAACTAGTTTTATTTTAATGCAGACACGACTGATCTCAATCAAATAGATTCTCATGCAACTAAACAATTAATTTTATATATATTGTATGATAAAGTCATGTGCCTGGCCACATCAAATTTTTTATAAGCTGTAAAGGTAACGGTGGCCCATATCGGTGATAGCCGATGTTGGCTTTGACAAGTGTTACTATTTGACCATAATGACTGGTCTTTTTGCTGACATGTATGGTGGAGTATTTGTCTTGGCATTTAAGTGAATGTTGGCCGATGTCATTCTGTGCAAGTGTAACTATATGTTTCTGTAGACGTGCTATGTGGAAAGAGCGTTTGTCGGTATGGGTTCGAGCGAATCGACTGAGCCTTTATGAATAGCCTCAAACATTTTAGTTACTTTATCTGTGAGGGTAGTATTTTCAAAGTCACTAAGGACTGTAAGACGATTTAAAAGCCGCTAAATAGAAGGGGAATTTTGTTGATCGAGTAAGCCAAAATTTTGATTTGGCAATCCAACATACATCTGGAATATAAAAAATAACTTTATAATTTATGTACATGTCTTTTCCATTCATATGGGTAATAATACCAATGAAAACGATTGTATTACTTCGACACAAAGTATCATATCTAAATCGTCAGCGCTGACTTATTCTCAAAGCTAGCTAGTTTTGGGTATGTTTCGATTATTTTAGTAGTATTAATAAAACCTACTTCAAAGCCAGGAAATGTAAATCAAATATGTGAGCTTAATGAATCTATGAAGCCGGGCACCCGGTTGATGGTCCGGATGACAAAATACCGCTTATGAAACAACAAATTCTACGACAAGCTGTAACTGAGCGAAATAAATTCTGTAGTTTGTATAGACAATATGACATTCATCAATTTTTTTAAAATTTTTAATCCATTCTGGTTATTTATTTTATAAATTCACAATATTTTAGGTTTGATTTTGTTTCTATACTATACATATATTTGCAATCGTAGCAAATTAATTGAACATTCATGTGGACATCTTTTGTCTGTTGTCGAAATATCCTTTGTGGCAATAGATGCTCTTTTTTCTAATATTGTTTAATAAATCACTAGCAAATCTTGGATACCATCAATACTTTACTGACTATAACATATTGTTATGTTATGTGTTATTTTTCTTTTATAATGTAGTTGCTGCTAACTTGTTACCTTGTTGAAGTTACATTTGAATTGAGTACATATCCAACTAATCATCCACTGTACGTGATAAAGCACCTGGTGAACTTAGCCCCCCCCCATATTGACTTTTTATAGTTTTTTTGCTTAAATCGTTTGATAGTCGGTTGATAGGGTTTGATAGGCTATTCCAGAGGTTTGATAGTTTTTCGTTTTTCCGGAAAACAGAAAATAAAATTTGGTGTGATGGTAGCCCCCCATGTTCGAATTCTCGATTTTTTTAAGTTGCAATCGATTGGTTACGGTTTGGTTAGGTTTGATAGTCCATTCCCGACGTTTGATGGTTTTTCGTTTACCTGAAATCCGCAAAATTGGAATTTGTAGGTTATGTTATTGTCCGAATTTATTCCTTTCCAAAGGCTATTTTAAACGGGAGTTGTTTGATTGTTGTTTCATTTTGTCCGCTTGTTAGTTGTGAACGTATAATTGTTCTTAGTAACGGCATGATTGATAGTAGTGTAGATTCGCCGATTCTAGAACCTCGGAGGTTCTAGAATCGGCGAATCTGGATGAGGAGGTTTTTTTAAATTTGGAGTTTTTTTTTTTAATTTGGAGAGTTTTTAAATTTTGATGTTTTATGATACAAAAAAATAGGTTAATGAAAAATGTAGTTATAATAGAAGTAGGAAGCCTCCGCAAGCTGAGGTTCTAGAATGGGTGAATGTTAATGAGGAGGTTTTTAAAATTTTGAAGTTTTATAATAAAAAAAAGTAAATGTGGTTATATTAAAATGTGGAGAAATAGAAGTGTTGTATGTATGAATTGTGACATGAGCAGCATGAGTTTCGAAACGATGAGAACGTTTGAGTGTTCGGAAAATTTAATTCTTTCCACAGCAAAAAATGACCAATTTTTTCAAGAAGCAGTGCGAATTATGGATTTACGGGCAGAGCGTGAAAAAACAAGACAATGTCTTGTTGAACTTTCAAGGACGAAGATACAACTGTGCGATGTGCCAGAAGGTGTACAACAACAAGTGTCTCATATTAGAAAAAAAGGGAAACCAATTAATTGTTAAATTGGGAATTGGTACGGTAGTCCTACCATCCTCGACTACAAGCTTGATTTATAATATTGAAATTTTATGAACTGTCATTGCCAGATTGGACTGTGGAGAAATGGGGAAAAAGTTCAATTCGAAAAGTGGGGAAAGCCGGTGTTATGTTGGGAACCACTTAAATATTCATATGATTTTTTCTAACCATTTATGTTAACAATATAATGAAAAGTGAATAAAAAATTAAATAATTTTGTGTTTTATTTTTTTGCTATTCTCCTTTTAATCTAATTACTAATTGCAATTAATATAAAAAAGAATTTCGTACTTAACGTTTGATCAGTACATCATCAGCAATCAACCAGAGCGATCACAACTTAGAAATGGATCAATCATTAGCTGAGGAGGTACTGAAAACACGTGCAGCGGTACGTGAAAAAATTCGATCATTGAAAGGAGACATTGAGGAGTCACAACGTCGTCAAGAAGTTGAATACAGTCCAATAACGGGACCACTTAAAGAAATTTGTAGCAAACTAGATTCTTCCAATTTAGTTGCTAAGCCTATAAAAACTAAATTTTTACACGGCATATCACTTCTACAAAATTTACCTAAAATGAAGAAAAATGTTAGTGACCTTGATGATGAGTCATCATATGTTTTAAATCTACCAAAAAAACCAAGACGGACGTCAGTAGATATAATTCACGGGCTTTGGACCAAACGGTGGAAGTCAGTCAGTGGAGAAATGACAGCAGTGTTAATGAAGTGCAGCTTGAGACGCCATCTGTCGGCTGGTAGATCAACGCATGCGCAACAATTCGCAATATGGCCAATCAATGGTGCACAAAACGACCGACAGACGGCGCAGTTTTTCTTGAAACAAGTCGCACAAAATGGCCGACAGGTGGCGCGATATCTGACCGCCAGGTAGCACACTAACCTTACACTACCAGCCGACAGATGGCGTCTCAAGCTGCACTTCATTAACACTGCTGTCATTTCTCCACTGACTGACTTCCACCGTTTGGTCCAAAGCCCGTGAATTATATCTACTGACGTCAACACCAGAAAGAAAACCAATTTACAAGGATTTATCTGCACTGGAAGATTTCAGTAAAAGTCAGTCCCATTTTTCAGGTATTGGTGGAGACGTAATAACCCCTACACAAGAAGGAACTTCTGATGAACAGTTTGAGGATTTAGATAATACTTCACAATTGATTCGATCCGCTCAACGTGATGTAGAAGGTAGACTATCTGAACAAAAACAAATACTAGAAGAACAATTAGATACATCAGCCGTACAAGCTGTTTTGCAGCAATTTCATCCACTACCACGAAGTTACTTAACTGGACTGAAAACTGACGTAGAAAACGATTTTGATACTAAATATGGCGTATACGAAACTGACCAAGGCTTATACATAGGTAATATTTGATGAAGGAGATATCATGATCGATGGTCTCACGTACAAAGGAACTCCTGGCTTATATGAACTCTTATTCGAAAAGGATCCCGGCTAATTTACCAAACAAGATATGAAAGAATATAAGAACATTCTACAACGATCAAACTCCTACAAAATTAATTACGACCCTTCTAAAGGAATTGCTGCGAATAGGGGACTTAAATACGTTAATATTATTAAACCTTTATTGCAAAACCAAAACCCTAATGTATGGTGGGCTAAAAATTGGAAAGTTGGTGGTGGCGTTGGCGGACTTGACAAACATCTTATACCGGGAAAAGTTACTGAATATCAATATTGGGATAACGTTAATGAACTCATTGATAGGTTACGATTATTAATGGCTTCACAAAAAGCTGGCCATACAGGTCACAACAATGAAATCATTTCAATTATTGAACAATTAAAAGAAGCAAATGTAATCTTATAATCAATTGCCAAAATTTTGTACATATACTAGAGCACGGATTCTTATTTTTAAATGACTTTGTTCAGTTGAGAGCATAACATGTCGTTAAGCAAGTTTGGTGACCATATACCCACTATGACGTTAGATAGGTTTGGAAAACATGTACAAAGGCATAATGTTATCAAAGCACTAAAACGACCAGAACATCGGAAACATTTACGTCAAAATATCATCCTTACATTAAGCGGAGATGGTACTCTGGACAATACTCACCAAGATTACTTTATTATTGGAAATAAAGGATTTCAAAGGAAGTACCGCAATAAGTTTTACACTGGCAACATAAAAGATGTAAACACCACCACTAATGTTCAGTTAGAAGTGAATGGTCGCATATTTCCACCCAAAGGTAAAATTTTACAATCTGGAGACGTTATTACATGTAGGAAAATTAAATGGGCTGGAGCGGTAGCAAATTCACCATTCCTTATAGAGCTACTAATTGAAATACAATAATGAAAAGTATTAAAAAAATTCTAAATATTAAGAGATGTTATTAATGAAGTTCATACTCCAGCAAGAAGATACTTCAAACGAAGAAGAGTAGTTATAAAAGGCTTACGCGATTTATTCCAAGCAGATTTGGTCGAGATGATCCCATACGCAAAAACAAATAAAAATTATAAATATATTCTGACAGTAATTAATACATTTTCAAAGTACGGTTGGGCATTACCATTAAAAACCAAAACTGGTAAGGAAGTTGCAGGAGCAGTGAAGAACATTTTAGAAGAAGCAAAACAGAATATACCAAAGAATCTTCAAACTGACAATGGAAAGGAATTTTATAATAGGGACTTTAAAAATCTCATGGACAAATACAACATTAACCATTACAGCACGTATTCCTATCTAAAAAGTTCAATAGTAGAACGCTTTAATAGAACTTTAAAAGAAAAAATGTGGAAAGAGTTCAGTATGCAGGGGAATTATCGTTGGTTAGATGTACTACCTAATGTTCTTCGAGAATATAACAATACTACACACAGAACAATTGGAATGAAACCTAGCGCTGTCAATACACGAAATGCTTCAACAATATTGAAAAATGTGCATAATGCAATTGTTGTCGATCCTAAGAAACCTAAATTTAAAGTTGGTAGTCATGTGCGTATAAGCAAGCATAGACATGTATTTGATAAGAACTATAGTCCAAACTGGTCCAATGAAGTATTTACCATCTCCAAGATCCAAAACACATTCCCCAGGACGTACCTTCTAAAAGATGGTACCGGTGAAAATATTTTGGGTGGTTTCTACGAACAAGAATTACATTATGTTAAACATCCGGATGTTTATTTGGTGGAAAAAGTTATTCGTCGTAAGGGAACAATGTACTTGTGAAATGGTTAGGGATGAGTCCTCAACACAATTCTTGGATATCTAAAACTAATGTAATATAAAGCCATGTTTTCCGAAATTACTTTATTTATCACATATTCATATATTTATTTTACAATTCATATATAAATTATTATAAATGTATACATTTTAATTAACAAATAAAATTTGTACAATCCATTCTCGGTTTTTATTCCATCATTAGTGTTAATAATTGGTCTAGACGTTGAGCATCATTCATCTTGTCAATTTCAAGTTGCTGAATTAATCGCTGACCCCAAGCCAGTGTGTTGCAACCGTCTGGCATTATATATCGCTTATCATCTTTTGCTGAGAGTGCAACTTTATTCTTCAGTTCGGTATAAATTGTATGATAATCTGATCTAAATATATACATATTTTTATATACTGTACCACCCTGCTCCACTACTCTTTTGTAATCCTTAATACTTAAATGCTTTTCGGTAACGTATTTTTTAATACCTTTCGCTTTTTTAACGGTATCTGATAACAAATCTATACAATACGCTTTTTGCACCAGTGCCAACAAAAGATTTAATAATTTGATTAGGATATTCATCTTTCATTTTGCCCAACATCTGATGACTACGTGGAATTCCATGAATATTATTTACGGGATAATTGGAAGTGTCAAATCTATCCATATTTTCCTTAATATCATGATAGACGTTGTTTGTTATTATTTGTAAAATGAGAGAATCTGTATCGGTATACAAGAGTGTAACATTGTGTTCACGTGTTACACACTGTATTTTATTTATTTTAAGTTGTTATGGCGCCCAAAACGGTCTACATAAGGTGGCCGTGCCCTTTGTATCTTATAGCAACGAAAAAATTATTATTATTATTAGTTCTGACATGTATATATATTAACATCACGTTATATAAAACATTGTAAAATAATACAATACATAATTCAAAGAAAAGTTTACAGTCCATTCATCCCCAAACAAAATGGTCCGTCGTCATTGGATGTAAGGAAGCAGCAAGCAGCAGAACATATCGTATATATCAAGCACTAAGTTATACATGGTCCGTGACCGCCGTATAAACAATTAAGGATTTGGTTCTTCAAGGCCCGTGGTCGACTTCAACCAATCCAGGATCGTGTTCTACGTGGCCCGTGGTCAACATCAAAGAACACGCATCTTCTACAAGTCACGAAAAACGATTACTGCTGGAACAACAATCAAACTACAGCCTGTACAATCAACAGCATCTTAAGCATTTGATCCATTTACACAACAGTATAAGCGATATTCCAAAATTTCATTACCTTAGAGCAGCTCTTAAAGGTGACTCTACACAAGACATTATAAAATCTCTTGAATTAACCAGCAACAATTATAATATTGCATGGAATACTTTATGTGATCGTTTTAACAACACCCGTGTATTAGTACAAAATCATGTCAAAGCACTATTAGAATTTGAAACTCCTAGAAAAGAGTCATCCACTCAAATAAGAAAACTCGTAGATTCTGTGACAAAACATCTAAGATCTTTGACAATGCTAGGTCAACCAACAGGTGAATGGGATCTACTCATAATTCACATTATTTCTTCCAAATTAGATCATAACACGATTAGGGAATGGGAGAAATATAAATCAGAACACGAGGAAATACAAAATCTGCAACAATTTAAACATTTTTTAAACAACCGAGCTGATCTCTTAGAGGCACTTGAGGTTAAAGGGATTATGAAATTTAAGCCGAGAGAACTGATACTGTAGCGAGATACTGTAGCGTTTTTCGTTCGTTAAGGTGTGAATTAAAACACTCGGTATATTAAAATAGTCAACTAATTTATTTAACACTATTACAGTCTTATTACCTAATTATTAAACACGAACACTAAACACGAACACTAAAAACTAACTGTCACTTAAGGCTACTATAAACATTTATCTTCACAGTATTTATTTCTAACTATTTATGTCGATCGGTAATCGCGCCCGCGCTCCGACTGCACTCTGAACTATACTGTTCGCTAGCGAGCGACGGCTGGCTTATATACCCGTATCGATCCGTGCGGGAACGCTCCAGACTCTTCCATATTCGTTACTCGCGCTCGCTGCCTCGATGGAATTCTCCGGAATAAGATGCCTCCAGAACAAGCCAGAACTTCTGGCGCCTTCGTGGCTGTTAAGATCGTCACAATACTAACACAAAATCTTTTATAACCACATCACCAGATTGCCCAATTTGCAATGATAATCATTACTTATATTTTTGTCCAAAATTTCGTGAATTGTCCATACCTAAACGAATTGACAAAGTAAAGGAACTAAAATTATGTATTAATTGCTTTAGATCAGGTCATCAACAAAGAGATTGCAAAGGTGGTACCTGTAAGAGATGCAATAAAAAGCATAATACCAGTTTACATTTAAGTAGACAAAGTGATAATCGAAGTACAGAAGATTAAACAGATGTATCATTTCATTCAAGCACGTCCAGCAACCCAGTCATTTTACTTTCAACCGTTTCCTTTTATGTCATGGACAAAGACAACAATTATCAAAAGGTTAAGGCTATCCTTGACTCTGGGTCACAATCTAGTTTCGTAACTACTCGATTCGTAAAACGTTTACAATTACTTACTGAAAAAGTTGAAATATCCGTATTAGGTTTAAATTGTACAAAGTCGACTATCGATGCGAAAATATACTTAAAAACTAAAAGAATAGGAGGTAAGTTTAAGCAAGATCTAACTTGCTATGTAATTCCAAAAATAGTGGATAAAATGCCTACCTTAAAAATTGACAAGCATAATTTGAACATACCAAAAAATATACAATTGGCAGATCCTTGCTTTAATGAACCTGGACCAATCGATTTACTAATTGGTGCTGATATGTTTTGGAGATTACTTTGCGTTGGACAGATCAGCTTAGGCAAAAATAATCCAATACTCCAAAAAACCCAATATGGATGGATAGTTTCAGGTCCAATTAAACTTCCCGATACTGCATTTGTGACTTGTCATCTTGCCACTAAAATTGATAACAATACATTAAGTGATCAATAAAAAAAATTTGGAAAACTGAAGAACTACCTAAAACCAAACCATTGTCACATGAAGAAGAACATTGCGAAATTAACTTCACAGAAAATACAAAGCGTACTAAAGAAGGACGTTTTATAGTCACAATTCCATTAAAGCACTCTGAAACTTTATTAGGAGACTCACGTACACAAGCTGAAAGACGTTTCACTTTACTTGAAAGACGATTTAAACAAAATTCTAACTTTAAATCAAGGTACGTAGATTTTATGGAAGAGTATGAATCTCTTGATCATATGACATTAGTAAAAAACGAAAACATTAATAAGAATACATATTACATGCCACATCATGGTGTCTTAAAGGAAGACCGTGTAACTACTAAACTGCGAGTGGTTTTTGATTGTTCATGCCCCACAGATTCTTGTTACTCAATAAATGATCTCCAAATGGTAGGTCCTGTGGTACAAAACGACCTATTTTCGATACTTTTAAGATTTCGAAAACATTCTTATGTAATTTCTTCCGATATAGAAAAAATGTATCGCCAAGTTTTGATTAATCCATCTCAACGACATTTGCAAACTATTTTATGGCGATCTAATACAAATGATCAAGTTCAAAGTTATACATTAAATACAGTCACATATGGAACAGCAGCTGCATCTTTTCTTGCAATTAGATGTATTCATGAACTAGGAATTGAATGCCAGCAAACAATGCCTGAAATTTCGAAAATTATAAAATCTGATTTTTACGTGGACGATCTGTTAACTGGATCTGAAACAATAGCCGATGCTATAAAAATAGGAAAATCTATAGACAATAAATTAAAAACGGGTTGTTTTGAACTAAGAAAATGGCTCTCTAATGAACCAGCCATAATCAATGGCATTTTAAAGAGTGAAGTTGAACATCAAGTCAGAAATATTACATCTGACGAGTCATTTAAAACATTAGGTTTATTATGGTCATGCAAACCTGACACTTTAATTTTTAAGGTTAATTTAAACACCTCTAGCAAAAGCGTCACAAAAAGA
Organism: Melinopterus prodromus; assembly: GCA_964023965.1. Lineage (NCBI taxonomy): Eukaryota > Metazoa > Arthropoda > Insecta > Coleoptera > Scarabaeidae > Melinopterus > Melinopterus prodromus. The sequence goes on along the minus strand of OZ030394.1, from coordinate 30,606,747 downwards.
GCAATATTATCCCAAATCTCTCAAATATTTGACCCTCTAGGTTTAGTTAGTCCTTGCATAGTTTTAGCAAAAATTCTATTACAAGAATTGTGGTTAATTAAATTATCTTGGGATGAATCACTTCCAAATCTTCATCATACAAAATGGCTTGAATTACATGATGAATTATATATATTAAATGATTTGAGTCTCCCTAGACATGCCATTTGTAAAGAAGCTTGTGACAATTACATGGATTTTGTGACGCAAGTGAATCTGCATTTGGTGCATGTATATACATACGTTCATCTAACAACTCTGGAGATGTATATTCAAACATTTTATGCTCAAAGAGCAAAGTTGCTCCATTGAAGAAATTAACCATTCCTCGTCTAGAGCTTTTAGGAGCGCTGATACTTTCAAAATTGCTTAAAACTGTATCTGAATCCCTAACATTAATTTTAATAAAATATTTCTTTGGTGTGACTCTACCATAGCATTAACTTGGATTATTACAGAACCAAGCATTTTAAAAGTATTTGTAGCCAATCGAGTTGCTTCAATTCAGCAGCTAACAAAACCAGAATACTGGCGGCATGTACCAACAAATGAAAATCCCGCTGATTTACTTTCACGAGGTGTGAAATCCACCAATCTTTTAAATAACAAATTTTGGTGGCATGGTCCCGAATGGCTCTGTCATTCTCAAAATGCTTGGCCAAATTTAAATATCACATTAAAAACAAACATACCTGACATGAAAGAAAAGCCGTATACATCACTCATACTCACTGAAACTGACACGTTATTCGATAATTTTACAAGTTTCTCTAAACTATTGCGTTGTATTACATATTGTAATAGATTTAAAACTAATTGTAAGTCTATTAAAAATGATAGAACAGTATGCTATTTAACTCACTACGAGATTCAGTGTACTTTGATACAACTGATTAAACTTGCACAATCAGAATCATTTCCATATTCACTAGATCAGTTTAAAAAACGCCATCCTAGTTTAAATGCTTTTAATCATAGTGATGGTACATTACGAGTTGGAGGTCGTTTGCAAAACTCTCATTATAGTTTTAATAAAACGCACCCAATTATTCTTGATTCTAATCATTTGTTTACAAAATTACTTTTTGCATACGAACATAAGCGTTTACTTCATGCTGGACCACAGCATATGCTGGCTTGTATTAGGGAAAAATATTGGCCTATTGCAGGTAGAAACTTAGCACGCAAAACCGTACGATCCTGTATTAAATGCTTTCGCGCTAAACCTACTGACCTAAGTCCTATCATGGGTAACCTACCAAAAACTAGAATTGAATCATCACTGCCCTTTAATATTACTGGTGTAGATTACGCTGGCCCTTTCTTGATCAAAGATAGAAAAGGACGAGGTTGTAAGGTAACCAAATGTTACATTTGTTTGTTTATCTGTTTCGTCGTAAAAGCAGTTCACTTGGAACTTGTTAGCGATTTAACTACAGAACATTTCATAATGGCATTGAGGCGATTTTCGTCACGACGCGGTAAACCTTCCGTAATATATTCGGACAATGGCACAAATTTTGTTGGTGCAAATTCTGAATTAAAAAAGAACATGTTTTTAAAACAAAAGGCAAACGAAATAGCAGAAATATCTGAAAACGATGAAATTAAATGGGTTTTTATTCCCCCTCACTCTCCACACTTTGGTGGCTTATGGGAAGCCGGTGTACGGTCAACAAAACATCATTTAATTCGAGTAGCAGGTAATTCAAAATTAACATTTGAAGAATTTGAAACACTACTAACGCAAATTGAAGCAATACTAAATTCTCGCCCCTTATCTTCTCTTTCTGATCATCCTCTTGATTTCACTCCTCTCACTCCATCTCATTTTCTTATTGGACGAACGTTAACCTCAGTACCAGAAGAAAATGTGGTGCATATACCAGATAATCGGCTGTCCTTGCACCAAAAATTGCAGCAACTACGTCAACATTTTTTGATCCATTGGAGCAAAGAGTTCATTTCAGAGCTTCAACAGCGACAAAAATGGAAAGACTCCAAGGGTAGCATCAAAGAAGGTGATCTTGTACTAATAAAAGAAGAAAATCTACCACCAATGAAGTGGCACATGGGAAGAATCACCGAACTTCATGCAGGCAAAGATGGCATCACTCGAGTCGTTACTGTAAAAACATCCAAACATTTTCTGAAGAGAGCAGTGACGCGAGTATGTCCTTTACCAAAAAATTATCTTTGAAATTAGTATTTCAAGGCGGGCGGTTTGTTCACGTGTTACACACTGTATTTTATTTATTTTGAGTTGTTATGGCGCCCAAAACGGTCTACATAAGGTGGCCGTGCCCTTTGTATCTTATAGCAACGAAAAAATTATTATTATTATTAGTTCTGACATTTTTATATATTAACATCACGTTATATAAAACATTGCAAAATAATACAATAAATAATTCAAAGAAAAGTTTACAGTCCATTCATCCCCAAACACATTGTTACCATACTGTTCTTTTAAGAAATCGTAAAAGAAACTGTAGATGACTGTTTTTGAAAGTTCAAGTATACTAAAACCTACATATAAGGGTTTATTATAATTAATTTGAACAACTTGCATTTCAACAGCGGCTAGACTGTCACAGAAAATTTTGGCAGACTTATAGTTAGGTTTTGCAACTAACGCCTCCACACCCAATTTCTTATGTCGCTTTTCCCAATGTTTTAATAATTTAATGTCAACTCGATTATCAACATTTTCCATGGTTTTTCCAAATACAATATTATTCATCCCCTTATAATGGTTTGTTTCAAATTCATTTTTGGCTTCTGCGCGTTTATTCGAGTTGAAATCTATATATTTTTGCATCCAATTTGATTGTTGAAATTGCAGTACTCGACGCATATTTGTTCATATAAGATCATGCTTCAAACATTGTTTTACGTAATGAATAATATATTTTGCTTTGTTTGTTAAGTTTGGAATAAGTTTTGGATACTTGGAATCTGGTGGAATAACACTCTCGACACAGAATGGTAAATCGTTATGATGATCAAGTAAATATTCCGGATATGATAAATCTACTTCACAGACATAACCAATTTCAGACTCGTCATCAATATTTAAAATATCAGTTTTTAGTTGATCGATCTCTTGCTTACTCAACCTTCTAAATTTCCCAGTTGGTAGCTTACGACGCATCGCATGTCCATATAAATGTGTTGCATCTAAATATAAAATGTAGGATGATGGTTTGCCCAAATCGTACTGTGGTAAAAATTGATTGTTAGCATCTGAAATTCGTTTGGTGCACATACTTAAACCTCCACGAATTCCACTTTTAAAGAAATGCAGCATATCGATGTGGGTTAACAATTCCAATTTTACACCGACCATTTTGAGAAGTGCATCCCAACCAAAGCCTGGAGCAGTAAAATAGTGGCATGGATCTAACTTATAATATTCGAGACTAATTTTACTGAAATTCTCAAATACATCAGTCAGAAGAATTACATCGGAAGTTAGATATATATCACTATATTCCCCTAGCGTTTTACAATTAAAATTGAACCAAACTGTTTTTGCTCGAACATAATCTGTTTCTGATACTTGATGATCCGATAAAGAGTCATAAAAATGTTCTCGCGATGGCAAACGTGGAAAATTTAATTTATCAAACTAGTCAACAAATCCGTACGGAAATACACCCTTTTTACGTAACAACGCAAATTTCAGATCATCTTTAAAATACTTTCTTACATCTACACATTGTGAATCATCTAAGGAAGATCCTAATTTCTCAAGCGAACAAGTCAAAAATCGAAAGGAGTCAACAAACCTTAATTTCAAATATGACTTCCTTATTTTACCACTTAAATCTATAATATTTCCAACATCAATAAATTTTCTGAATGATATGTACTTTTCTTTATTTTGAGCTATTACATGTACAGATTCTTCGTTTACAGCAAGATCTTTTACAAACATATGACAATCATAATTTGATAGGTTGTGAAAAAATACTGGTACAAATTTTGGTATTTTATAATTAATATTACAAATGGAATGTGCAGCACCGCGAAATAATCCCGTATTGTGGTCGTGATCGTGAACTTTATCTGACACATCCCAAATATCTTTCTCACAAATATGACAAACAGTACTAGCATTGTATAGCTCCTGCTCGACCTCTGTTAGAGGAATCATTTCCTTAACAATACTTAAATGATCCTTATAAATTTTAAGAATGTCTGCTTCTAGATCGGACATGAATTGTCGAGATGCATTATTTCCACGATATATATGAAATTTTGATAGATCATCATTATAACTACATTTAATATAATATGCAAAAGCGTAAGGCTCGTGCTCAAAGCATTTTTCAGTATACGATTTATGTTCATCTAAAATTTCTACATTTTTTGCAGTGGTTTTAAAATGGCCGTATTTATTAATTTTCATATTCGTGGTTGGTAGGGTGACTTTTACACGATTACAATCTTCATTTTGATGTCGAAGCAGATTATCAGTAGTTGTAAAGAACTGTAAACAACCCTCACAGATATATTGCTCGTGACCGTGATTTGAAGATTGTGATGCAACTAGTCTGGACAAATTTTTAATCCAACAATAATGGCTGTTACCATCATCATCCGTTATTAGTAACATATTCACACGACCATCATTTCTAATTTTACATAAATAATATGGTACAACATCATGGACCGTTTTACCAATTTCGAAATATGAATTCAGACCATACACATTGACAGAAATGTTATTTTGTTTCTCGAAAACGGGAATGTCACATAATTTTACAGGGAATTCAATATTTGAAAAATCCTAACCTGTCTTCAAGTAATGCGGATACGAGGTCACACGCTGTGGTAACCCTTCCGGCACTTTTAGTGCTGAGGTGATTGCCCAGGCGAAGCAAGCCTGATCCGTATTCTGCACATTGATGACTGCACGCTTGAATTTTATCGGTTTGGGAAGGTCAATATAACTTGATGCTCTCATTGGATTGAACTTGCTGATATTTATTTCCATGTTTAAAAATCGAACTAATGTCCATCCTACAAATAAATGGAAAATTGTATTAGTTGTTAATAGATTTAAACCCATTAGACCACTTACCCGAATCGCGTTCTTGAAATTCAGACATCTTTGACGATATTTGTTGAATAAAGTCATCAAAGATTTCAAATAGATTAGTACTAACTAACAGAATTTGGTTCTTTGTATTGAATGATTTTATTTCCATATCCTCCTTATTGGAGAGGTAATATACTTCGAAACATTCAAAATTAACTTTAACGCTTTTATGTAAATCTATCAAGTTTTGAATTAGTGATACACATTTCGGTCGGATTCCATATGCAAACTCATTAATATCAATCATGGGTTCTGTATGACTAACTCGGTAACATTAATTTATCTCCAAAAGCTCCAGAATGTCGTTCAATTCCATCGTCCATTATGACAAATGCATTGTTCTTGTGAGCGTTGCTGCGTTGATGTGCTGGATAATTTCGCTTAGTTACAAATTCATTGCACGCTTCACATTTGGTATATTGGCAACTGGAACGAACATCATCTACCTTTCTTCTTTTGCCTAAACATGATGTTGTTTTATGTCGACGGAGATTATCTTTTCTTGTAAATGACTTGTTACAAATTTCACATTCAAACATTGCACTGATATTTGTAGGCTGTCTGTGTTTATAAGAATCCTCACCGTACGCAGGTAATTGTGAACTGACTTTATTGGAGAACAAGACCGCTTATATAGAACCTCTGCGCTAACGCTAAGACGTGGAGGGGTGGACTTCTTTGTTCTGATTCACTGCAAATCTTGCACCGCCCAAATAGGTTGTATTAAAGTTGAATGTATGCGTCAAATCCCTTTCGATAACGACCATTATCTTTGCTACAGTCCAAGTCTATGACTAATACTCCGTGTGGATTTTGACAACAATTTTCACATATTCGCCTTAGTTCATCAAAAGTAATGTCGTATGCAAGGTGGTCATCATAGATATGTTTTAAATTAGTTAAATCTTATTTGAACAATACCAGGAGATTGCAATTATCTCTAACTAACTGTTTAGGAATTGTTGTATAGCTCTGACATAAATAAAAACAATCAACATTCTTGTGTTGTCCATAAGAAAAACATTCTTTAATGCCGTTTTGTCCAGAGCAGCATACATCATCGAATATGATAACACTATATTCCTTAACATTTGATGGTGTAACCAATGTCTCTATATTAGAGCACTCAAAGTATCCACACTCCGGTGTTGATTTCAGTAAATTTCGAAGAAATTCGTATTTTTTTGATATAATGAATTTGAACACAGGTAAATTATGTTATTGCCGATATTATTGACAATTATTTACTTTGAATATGAGACTGTAGACTAATAAAAAGCAGTTGTATTATAACAAAGAGTTTTATTCGTTATTTCAACGCTTTCTGTTACAGAGTCGTACAACGTCTGTCTTATCTACTTCTTCTCCGTTCCCAGCCTGCAGTGCAATGCTTATCTTGCTTCTTAGAATTGGCACGCTGAGAGCGGAGGTTGTAATCCAACACTTGGATGACATAATCTATTCCTATTTACTTAACTAACAATTATATTGGGGTTCCCAATATAACACTTCCCCCCTTAAACTGACAAATTATTATTGATTAATAATTTGGAAAGGTAGGGTAGGTTGTGCAAGCTCCTTATTACGCGGCAGGCGTAATTTATCCTTATTAACATACAAAGCAATTAGCAAAACAACAATTACAATAAGAACATAAAGGCCAATCTGAGAATGGAATACATGGGAATGAGAAAAACTGAGCGCATGCAAACGGCTTTGAGCATCCTGTATTTCATTCTTAAGGGAACTTGGGTGAATTTCCCTAAGAGTTACATTAGTAATATTAGACATTCTATCATTACATTCAATAAAATCAAATCCGTCAATCCGACTACCAAAAATATAATTCTGTATTACTTTATCCTTTATATAATATTTACAATGATTCTGAAGTGTCAAGATAATAAACACCTTTAACAGTTTTGGTCTTAATAATGTTACTACAATTTTGTTTAATTGAAATTTCCAGTGGGCTGACGATAAAGATTAAATTTTCAATATACATAAATTCAAAATCATTGATAAAAAAATTTCTTTTACACAGTTATCGAGAGACATAAAACTATTCAACAATTTAACCTCGCATAGTGAATCATTGGTGACCTTATGCTCTATTAAAAATTGACACAACACATTACTTTTAAAAGCCTTACAATTAGACGGTATAACATATTTATTATCATTAATAGCTACTTCATTTAGAGCTGTTTGAAACTTATAATACTCATAACTATTAACTAACATCGGTACATTATATAACTTATAATTAACATAAAATGAATCATCTATAAGCGGGATACGAATAAAAAAAGTAACAGTGTGGTTCAAAATGTAAGATTTGATATTTGCGAGCGTTTCTAACTCGTAAAGATTATCAATATTAATCTTGAAAGGAAAGCGAAAATTGTTTGAAAGGTGAACGGATCTTAAAATTCTTAAAAGTTCTTCTGGTTGAAATAATTCGGGGTACAAAATATTCTTAGAAGCTATCGTGATACCCAGCAATAATTGCTGTAGTTCGTTCCGAATGGACGTTACAAACAATGATCGATATCGGATTTTGGAATCAAACTCCATTTTATTTTGAGTGAGCTTTATTAATTTATTTAATTGATTAGTCTGCTCATTTAACTGATGAACAACGTCGTTTACAGTTTCATTAACAACTTTAAAAATTTCAGTAGGGGTTTCCTTCAATAGCTGTTGGTTTTGATATAATTCTATAATTTGTTCGTTTAGTCGTTGCCCATCTTCATAATTAAGATTTCCCGTAATCACACTAACGAAATCGCCTAGAAAATTGAACAGTCCTCTCTTATTTCTATTAGATTTAAAAATTATTTGAAGCAAGGACTGGATTTTAGTTTCATGACTCTTGATTAAAATCATCGTACTTGCGAGAAACTGATTGTCAGAATCATAATCTAGTTGCATATGTAGATAACGATTCCAAGAATCTAGAAGTTGACTGTAATCCACCGCAATAGCAAGAGTAAGTTCTTTGTTGCTATTAAACAGTATATTTTGCTTTACTGGTAGGAGAGAAATCTTGTCCTTTACCTGCACCAGATCACCGACAACTAGTGCTAATCCACCGAGATAGAATCTGTAACAATGGATTTAATTGCATCAATATGGTACTCGAAATTTTTACCTTGTTTATTTTTCACTTTAATTTTATTGTTACCGAGAATTTCTTTTATCTGAAATGGACCCTTTAGCCAAGGGATTTGTTTTGGAATAACGGCCTGGGAACTTGATATAGACATTTTGACCCACCCTCAATTCCTTATTATCTCGCTTTTCATTTAGCTTGGCTATACACTTTGCTTTTATTTCGTTGCTGCACTTCGGCGACCTTATTGTTTATTTCCTGTATCTGATTTTTATATTCATTTATCAGGTCTGTTGTTATATTCTCATCATTAATGCCAAGTATTTCCTCAAAACGACCAAAAAACAACTCAATCGGCTTCCTCTTAGTTCGGTTATTAATAGAATGATTGTAAGCAATAGTACTTAGATTCATAAAGTCTTCGTTTTGTCCTAGTACTCTTACATGTTCCACCAATGTACTATGAAAGCGCTCGATTTCCCCATTTCATTTAGGGTTGTTAGGTGTAATGAAATGGCACTGAATGTTATAAAGTCTAAGCAAATCCTTCACTATCGCATTATTAAATTCCTGTCCGTTGTCGAACACCACCTGTTCCGGAATACCGAAATTTGCCAAAAACTTAATCAACGCTCTAGTGACCTCTACTGCAGATTTATTTAAAATTTCTATTACTTGGGCAAATTTGCTAAAAGCATCTATTACGGTTAAATATACTTTTTTTTTATTTTAAAAACGTCGCAATGAATGCGACGTTTTGTTACTTTATTCGTGAGTTGTAATTGAGATTGAATTGGATGTCGGTCATATTTATTTTCTTGACAAACATCGCACTTGTTAATGTAATTGATAACATCATTATGATAGTTTGGCCAATAGTAATACCTTCTGATTTCATTAAAAACCTCAGTTACCCCTCTATGATTATTTTGTTCGTGATATTTTGCAATGATCGCAACTTGATCTCCTTTATCATCTGTTACTTTTACCTGTTTAATACATCTGATGAAATTTATACGATTATTGAAATTTTCAACCACAATCCCACATAATAACCTGTAAACATCATCAGGACAAAATATAAAATATTTTCTATCTAGTAGATTTGTTTTCATAAACGTTACCAAGTCACGCAATTGATTATTTTTATTTATTTTTACCGTAAAAATTGTCTTTTTGTTTTTAACTTCCCTTGTAACGTTTAATTCGCTCCCATGAGTGGTTATAAAAATTTGGTTTGCTTGTGTATTAATTGCACTTTCCGAAATTGGAATAGAATTCCTATTATCGGGATTTTTATTGGAATGAATTGACTGATTTTCTGTATCTTGGTTAACCATCATTGATCCGCAAGAGTTATGGTTTATTTCTAATCTGGAGAGTGCGTCTGCATTAGTATTTTGTTTTCCGGATTTATACTTTATCTGATAATCGAATTCGGCTAGCTTTATGCGCCACCTCTCTAGTTTTGCATTCGGTTCTTTTAGAGAATGAAGCCAAACCAGTGATTTATGATCGGTTATTAGAATAAATTCATTTCCGTAGATGTAAGGACGGAAAATCTTGGTAGCATAAATTATAGCTAATAATTCTTTCTGGATAGTGCTGTATTTTACCTCAGATTCACTAAGCGTTCGCGAAGCATAGCAAATTGGTTTATCTCTGCCAACTTCACCCTGAGACAAAACCGCACCAATAGCATAATTACTAGCGTCAGTAGTGATTAGAAATTCTTCGTAAAATCCGGATATTGTAAGAGCGGCGGATTAATTAATACATTTTTGCATGTATTAAAACTGTCAACATACTCGCTATTTTGCAAATCAATCTTAGCGTTCTTTTTTAAGCACTGTGTCAGTGGTTTTGTGAGTTTAGCAAAATTTTCTATCAACTTTCTGTAATAACCAACCAACCCCAGAAAAGATTTTATTTGTTTAGTTGTAGTACGGAGTTTTAAGTTTTTTATAGCTGTTATTTTCTCTGGATCTGGCATTACGCCTTTGTCCGTAACATTATGTCCTAAATATTTAATAGATTTTTTTTAAAATTCGCATTTATCTAGCGAGATTTTCAAGTTTGATTCGCGTAATCTATCAAACACCTTTCGTAATTTTTCAAAGTGTTCTTGTAAGGAAACTGAATAAACAATTATATCATCGAGATACACCAAACAAGTATCCGCAAGTAAATCGGCAAAAATGAAATTCATACACCTCTGGAATGTGGACGGTGCATTTTTTAGACCAAATGGCATACGCCTAAATTCATATTGGCCACTTTCCGTGCAAAAAGCAGTTTTATCACGATCTTTTTCGACAATTTCAATTTGGTGGAAGCCACTAGCTAAATCGAGGGTGCTAAAGTAATTAGCCCTCCCCAACTTGTCCAAAATGTCCGTGATATTCGGAATTGGAAATTTATCATCGATGGTCTTTTCGTTCAGTTTTCGATAATCGATTACCATTCTAAACTTCGGAATACCCGAGTGATCGGGTTTCTTTGATACCAGGGATACAGGAGATGCATACGGGCTCGCGCTAGGTGTAATAATATATTTTTGTCGAATATTAGTATCCAATATTGTCGAAATACCTGCGTCATACAGGTTATGTAAATTTGCCTTTGGTTCATCATAATGAAGCGGAATTGTTACGCCAGGTAAGTGAAGCATTTGGTTTTTATAGTCTATTTGTGCATCCAATTTGTTTAACATTGTGGATCCTATTAGCCCCTTAAATTTCTCTGAAAATTTAACAACATTCCAACGAAAATTACTTTTGTTTGACTTGAAGCTAAGTAAGGCGGGAGTTTGTGCAATGAATTTGTGATAGGTAAGACCATGCATAGTTTTAATTGAAAAACGATGGTACGCCAAATATTCAGTAAAGTACAATTCAGCCAAATCCGGGTCTATCGTACTATCCGTCGCACCAGTATCAATGAGAAATCGCGCATTGTCTAATTCGGTTATTATAATAAACGGCAATTGCCTGTGGCCATTGTTATTTAAATAAACTTCTTCCAAGGGGAAGTCGTTCGACAAAAATTCTTCAGTTTCAATATTGTTATAATAATCATAACTATAATCACTACTTAAAAATTCCAAATCAAAATTTTCCGCCCCAATCTCTGAATTAAACCCCTTTGTACAATCAGCCAGTATGGCGTCAAAAGTTATGTGACTTGATCGGTATAAGGTACCAAGTGAAAATTTTCCTCTGTAAGAAATTCATTGTTTTCATCATAGTTCAACAAATTTTGTTCATTTAAAATTTCATAATTCTCATCGCTTTCCAACTCATTTAGGTCGACCGTATCTTGTTGGAAAATTCGTTTTCCGTTGGTAAAGCCCATTAAAGGTTGCCTAGCACCGTTAAAATTTCTTTGTGTAGGCAATCTGGTCCTGTAAGTTGATGGATCGACGTCCATTGGTTGCGGGCTTTGAGGGTTATTAAATGATCTTCCCTGATTACCAATTGATAGAGAAGTAGGTGGTAACATTGATTGATAAGGAACACCTGTGCAACTCGAATATTTCGAAAGGATTGTCCCTGTCGTAAAGGATCATATCCTATAGCCTGATTCGGATGTGGAACAAAATTATATGTCGGTATTGGTTCTTGATTTATTGATACTCTGCGATAATTTGGCATTGATGGAGCACTTGAAGTTTGCCCATATCTCGGAACAAAACTATGAGACGTACTAGGTTTGATATTTATCGGAACTCTCTGCATATTATTTCCACTAGGTATCTGATTTCGGTTCAGTTTAGAAAATTTATCGAATTGATGTAACCATTCTAAATGATTGTGTGCCAAAGTAATGGCCTGATCTAAGTCCAAGGGACTTTTATTTACAAGGAACTCACTTAATTTTGGGTGTACTAACATTATTGACTTTATAAACGCCTGCAAAGCCATCTGTTTAAATACCCCAGATTTCACATTTCTCATAGCATCATTATAAATAATATTCATAGTTAATTTAGTGTCATAAAATGCTATTAATTCCCTTATATCGTTCCCAACCTGAATCACGTTATTCGTTTTCGGGATAAAATTGGTTATGTCTAATTCCAGAGTGTTTTCGGACCGCGGGTCAGAATACATCTCACGTAGAGCATGTAATACTTCATCTTTAGTGACTAACCGCCTACTAGCAATGACCCGTAACGGTTCACCTTCCAATCTACTTTTGATGCAGTCCACCAAAAATCCATTTGGAACTGCTGGATTATTTTCATATCTTATAAAAAAATGTTGCGCTATTTCTAAAAACAACGGCAATTCTCTAAAATCCCCAGAAAATTTAGGGATAATTCCTATTTCTACGCTTGAAATGGGAATAGCCATGTTGGGTATTGCTTCTGGATTTATATTATTATTATCAGGAATATTGATTACAGGATTATTCCTTGGTATCGGCGAACGCGATCTAGCTCTATTCATCCAAATTCTATAGTTTTAAAATTACCACTTAAAGTTACTTACAATAATAACATAAACAATTGCATAGTGTTGCTTTTGCTTCTGTATTCTTTGAGAATTTGATTTTTCTGGAGACGGCGTCCAGTTGACTCGATACTGAGTGATGTGACACGGCCGCAGAGTTGTATGCTGCCGTAATCACGCTGATATTTGTCGCACTTAACTATGGCGAACTTTCACTTCACAAATTTCAAGTGCACTGGAGACGACGAACAATTTTGGTACTGCTGGTGACGATGAGTGACGTAACACACCCGCAGAATTTGATGTTGTCGTAACTACCGAGCTGTTATCGCACCACTAGTGAACTGTGTCTGTTGGCTCTTAATCACTTCCAAACGATTGAAATCGACCGGAGATTTTGATCCGTGAAGATGACCTACAGTCGACTGCGCCAATTATGTTATTGCCGATATTATTGACAATTATTTACTCTGAATATGAGACTGTAGACTAATAAAAAGCAGTTGTATTATAACAAAGAGTTTTATTCGTTATTTCAACGCTTTCTGTTACAGAGTCGTACAACGTCTGTCTTATCTACTTCTTCTCCGTTCCCAGCCTGCAGTGCAATGCTTATCTTGCTTCTTAGAATTGGCACGCTGAGAGCGGAGGTTGTAATCCAACACTTGGATGACATAATCTATTCCTATTTACTTAACTAACAATTATATTGGGGTTCCCAATATAACAGGTATATGTTTAAGAATCGTAAACCGTTAGGTGAAAGTAAAAGAGATAATAAAATATTTGATTTTCTAGAACCAGACTTTCCAATTATTAACCCCCGTTTACATTCCCCACCAAATAGTTTACTGTGGCGCTGAAATCGTTCATCGTCTAAGAAAATATCGTAGTTTTTTATAGGTAAGTTTAAATTTGACACGGCAAGCGGGTGTTTAAGATTAAGGTTAAAAGTAAACTAAAGAAAACTTCTTAAAAAATTTAATTTATTATAACCTACATGTAGATTTGTCTTTCAAGATCATTTCTCTCATAGTTACCCTCAGCATGTAATCTCTGGAGGTATGGAGGTAAAAGCTCGTATAAATCGTCACGGATCTCTGCTATCCTACACAGCTTTCTGACTAAAGTTGCTATTTTGATGTCACCATTCAAATAATTGTCACACATCTCGATAGCTGATTTCAACCGAAGACAATATGTCTCCATTTTTTCCCAATTAGCCTCAAAATGTTCATCAGTACGGAGATCCATTTGATTTTGTAGTATATCTAATTCACTTCGTTGTAGTCTCACTGCATCCTTTATGTTGGTAATGTTATTTCCCTATTTTTTTCAAGAGCGTAAACCATTTGATAATGAGTCCACTTTGCGGTAGGGTCAGTTCGGGGTAAGGTACCGATGTACATCGCTGCCAACCTGGATGTTGGTGTCATTTTACAACTCTTGCAACTCCTGAAGGCTCTCGACCAACTGTAGTGAGCTGTAACCTTTCTCACAAATTTTACAATGACTTTCATCTGGTGATGTTTGTGATGATGTTGTTTGTTGTGAGGTTCCATGATGCAACCCTTAAAGGTTGACCTCAGCAGGGTGGTCGAGTTTCAGGTGCAGGTCCAAGCCTAGGTCCAGGTGCAGGTCGGATTTGGGCTCGAATTTGGGCTATTAGCGCCGCCCGACCTCTACCAACTGTTCTTAGGGGCGTCAGTGGTGGTAAGGGCGTCCGTCTTGTCCCGAATTGATTGGGTGCGGGTATGGGCGAAACGGCTGCCACTGGTAGGTTTGTCCTGCCTTTCACTAGAGATGTAAGGGTTCTTTCCAACTTCCTAATCTCCAGTAAAACGTAGTGACAAGTCGTTCTGAAATTTAAACTACAATAAATTCACTTATACGTTCATTTACACCTAAATACTTACATTTTGATAATAGGCTTGTTCTTCACTGATGTTTATTGTTGTCACACTAAACTGTAATGGCACAACAGTAGAATGTGCTCGCTTATAAAGCAACAGATGTAAGGTCAACTGCCGTCATAACAAACCAATTTCGCACGGATGTCTTAGAGTAATTTAAGTGTCGGTATTACCATGGCCTTTGGCATCGTCTCACCTTTAGCGGAATTTAATTTGCGTTTCTTTCGACGCCTGAGAACCTTGACCTTGACCTCAACCTTGACCTTGACCTCAATCTTGGATCGACTTTGACCTTGACCTTAACCTTGACCTTGCTGTTGATCTTGGCCTTGACCTCGACCTTGACCTTGACCTTGATCTTGACCTCAATCTTGACCTCGACTTTGACCTTGACCTTGGCGTTGACCTTGGCCTTGACCTTGAACGAGGTTAAGGTCAAGGTCAAGATTGAGGTCAAGGTCAACACCAAGGTCAAGGTCAAAGTCGAGGTCAAGGCCAAGGTCAACAGCAAGGTCAAGGTCAAGGTCAAGGTCAAAGTCGAGGTCAAGGGTGAGGCCAGGATGCTGTTTTACATTCACTCACCTTGAATTAGTTTGCATATATTTAATCTTATAGACCATTACAGAAATAAAATTTCTATGTGTTATTGGTCTAACGGTCATCAAGCCTGCTTTGTGTTCGAGATTTTTGGGTGAGGTTTTTGTGTCTTAACTACTGAACTACATCTATTCCATCACCAATCCCACCTAAGTATTTGTAATTAAAACGAAATTTTACACATTTTAAACATTTTTATTGAAGTTCCGTTACACTATTTGGTAAATATCGACATTGATAACAATCACTAATTGCAGTAGGTGGACCATCGATGTGGGTGTTCTCGCTCTCCAAATTGTAATGCTTGAAACATGGTAACCTCTTCCGCAACTGTTCATTTTTTCTGTACTTGTCAGGTAGTTTCAACCAAACGTTCCTCAAATGAATGGGTCGCACTTCTTTCATCATGTAGCAAATTGGGATAAAAGCTAGTTCATACTCTTCGAAGTTTTCAAACGATTGATCACTTTCATATCGTGCAATTGCCTCACCAACTTTGTTTACTACGGCTGTTGTTAAACGTAATTTCACCAACGAACGCCAAAGGAACTGCATTACCGCTGTTCCACTAGACTTTGTCTGACTCCAGATTTCGAAGCTTCCAAACTTATATAGGTTTTCTTTGGTGTTATTTTCTACTTTGCTCTTCATTTAAACCATTCCACACTGCATTTAAATAAAAAACGTTTGTAAGAGCACAAATACATATATCTTTTCTATGAAAAGCACACAACGGTCTTGCTATTTGCACCTTTCCTTGACTTTCTTCAAATTCCAACACAGGGACTTTCCGAATAATTTTCCTCAAAAACTCAGCTTTTTGGTGTCCTTTTACGTATAGTACTCTTGCAGAATTGCATAAATATAATAAAATTTCATCAAAATGTTGTAATGGTATAAATCCAACATTCCAATCTATGCAATGATGAATATTCATTAACCAATTCGCAGTATTCCTATATTTTGGTGACAATGAAGAGAAACTACAGTTCGATTTAAAAACGTGATGTGTAATGCAATGGTTGCTATTATATGTGGCTAATTCTTTTGGAACAAACTCACCATCACCTTACCATAGGTGATGGTGAATTTGTTCCTTGAATATCTACTATTATGAATTGCTTCATGATGTAGTACAACACTACACCCAACACTTATGGCGACATGAAAGATACTAAAATGTTCCCTGTTGCATTAAATGGTTTTACATGAGTTGTCTCACTGTTTTAGTTAATGGTGAATACTGATAAGTCTTATCGTGTAATATTAGACAGTAGGCTGTTGTATTATCAGGTACTTCGGTTTTTCTTGTATACTCAATTTTTATTTCAACTCCGGTTCTATGTACAGCTTCAGATTGATGTGTACAATCAATTCCTATTAAGGGCGCATTTTTTTAAAACTCTTCTGGTGAAAATAATGCTTCACTTTCTTGGTAATAATAGGTATTTTGAAATTTCACATACATGTCGTACGCTAACGCAAAATAATTACTTTCAAAATCTAAGTTTAAGTTATCATATGGGAACCGTTCACTGTTTATAAAAACAGTTAAATTACTTAAATTTATGTTATCAAAAAATGCCATGTTTTTTGTTACATTTCCTTTTCGACCAGTTTGAAAACCGATTATGATAAACCGCGGTGTCTCCAACATGGGTGCAGTTTTAACACTCCATGACTGTTTTAAAGACTTCGGCAATTGTGGATATTCGTGAATTTCCCATGATCTAAACGGAATTTGCACCTCCACTCTCTTATCCGACAGTTTATTCAAAGCCAACTGCTCGCGTAGCCCGACTGATACGTGTGGAACTCTCCATACAATTTTATCGATTACTATTTTCACTTTCTCAGTTGACCCTGTCGGTTGTAATATTACATCACTGTCATTGTTATTCCTAATTAATAGTAATTCCTGCCTGACATTGATTACAATTTTCTTAAAATCTTCTGCAAATCCCAAACATGTTCTCAACGGTATACTAATTCCAAAATTTCCGTTTTTATCTAAGGCGTTTGATACTACAGTGTTTTTCTTAAATTTGTCATCTTTTTCATCCTTCTCACTATTTCCTTCGTTTACGTACCAACCCGCGTTCTCCAACTTTAGTAATTCATTTCTCGTATACGAAAAATACCCCTTCATACATGATGTCACTCCAACGTTCCGTACAGAATCTATTTCCACTCCATTCAGTAAATACCTCACATCGCTGAACATAAATGCTCCAGGATTACTGATCAACTTCGCTGTACTACTAGCATTTTTTGTCAACTTGCCATCAGCGTCAATTACAGGCAAACTACCTTCCACATATAAAAAACTCTCGCATGGAAATGTATAATTATCAACTTCCGGAACTGTTATTCGAATTTCGTCATTGTTGTCGTAACCAGCTGATCCAAATGGCTGATGTGTGTGATATTCATATCTAGTTATTGAAGTGTCTACTTTTGCCCTATCGGTAACGTTTAATAAATCCATTTCAAACTTTTATATTAATACCTGATACCCCAGCTTTAATAAAAATTTTCGATTCGTGCGTGTTAGCCGCGCACCGTTATGTTCACCACTGCTACCTTCAACATTAATCCCACTATATTTATACATTTTTAGTATGTTTGTACCTGTCCGCCCTCTACTTTTCCGTTGTTTTCCGATCTGTCGGCGTGTGTTTCTTTGATATACTACACTCATTCCACTGACCGTAACTGAACTCTAACGGTTATTGTTTCCCCGCGAAAATTTACCAAGTTACCGTCTTGATCCAATATGCGTACCACGAAGCTACTGATTAATCTTCCACTAACAGGTAAATATATAGGTGTCTGTGGAGATTCTATTATTTTATATCCGGATGGAACATTTGGAAAAAAATGATATAAAACGTGTACTGGGAACGCCATTAGTATAAGACCCTGTTACTATGTTGCAATATATTTGCAAAGCATTTACTCGATGAATGTTTATTAAGTGATCTGAAGTATCACTGGTTTTTGCATTTATAATTCTTTGTTTAAATCCAAGCAAACTGCCTATGCTCCACTCCATATTAAAATTCAATCTAGCTGTACTCTTGACTTCGCATTCTTGGGTGATACTATTTCCCATTATTCTTATTTCTAAACCATCATCCCGTTCCTTTCCTGCTTTCCACACATATTCTGCTATGTGATCTATATCATACACTCCCACAGGTATTTCAATACTTGACCATATACTTGACCAATCATCTTGCTTCCCGGGAGTTTCGTAATGTATCAAATTGTTACTTTCCTCAACATTTGCCAATGAATTGAATGTTTCAAAATTCATAAGACCTAATTCGTGATCATATTCGTCACTTAAAATTATTGGTGGGCTAAAATTACATGACAATTCGCTCTCTGCTCCTGTCAAAGTGAAAGTACACGAAATTTTCCCTTTTCTTTCCATGTCGATGACTAATTTATCAAACAAAGATTGTATTCGTATGTCCGAATGCCGACTCAAACTACTCACACTACAAGGCACACACCATTATTATAGATAAATTCTAAACTCAAGCGACCGCAATTTACGTCTGTTGCTTTCTGAAATCTCTGGTAATTATAACTGATGATATTTCCCCTCCCATCGGATAATAAATAACGTTGCACCTCCAACGGTGGTCTTAAATCTCCAAAACTATCAAAGTACTCAATGTTGTCATCTTTCTTTCAATACGCAACCCAATGTGTACCTTCACCATCTTGATCATCGATATTAATAATCCCTCTTTCATTTTTCCATATGATTTTCGGAAGTTTATTTCGCATGTACACCCCTCGAAAATTAGGAATTTTTAATTTTTTGGAATACTGCTCTAACTCAACATTACTTAAGGGATGGTGGGGTAACTTAATTAGTTTTTTAAATCGTTACTAAGAAATATTCCACAACCTTGCTTATAGGGTTTTATATAGAATCCACCACCGGCTATGCCGCATCCTTTTTTTTATGGATTAACATAATATCCTTTACCGATTGCGCTGGATTCTATTGCCCGATTATGTCGTTCAGCTTCCTTTATTTGCTCCCTAGCTGCTTTTGCTTCATTTACAGATTTCGCTATGGCGGCTGCACCGCCTCCAAGTGAACCAAGAGCTCCTAAAGCGGCGAATAATGGTAATAGGGGAAGAAAGCCCCCAGTTTTAGGAACTTGAATCACTCTTGTTCGTGGCTTCATTACTTTTTTACCACTATCCTTTAAAGCATTATACGCTACCTTCGCGTTTTCTAACAAACCTTTAGCGCGGACACGATTAATTGCACGACGCGCTACCCTCATTGCAGCACCAAAGGATAACGCACCACCTCGTTTTATACCTTTCGACTGTCTACGTTTTCTCTTTTTACTACGTCGTTGCTTAATTCCCATTCCAAAAGTAGTTTTAGCTTTCATCATGGCTGCAACTGTACCCGCCGCGAGCTTCTCACCAAATCCGGAATCTTTACTTTTCAGTCGATTTTTTGCAGCTTCGTACAACTCCTTATCGGCTTCGTGTCTCCTACTTAATTCTGACGTTGCACTGTATGCAATATCGTGCTTTTTGCACGCTTCGTCTAATACATTTACCCCCTTATCACCTCGAGCTAATCTTTTTTTCAACTTCGTTTCAGGACCACAATAATTGTATCCGGGGATATGGAGTTCGATTGGTAACTTATCAATTAACTTATTTAGGATGCCACTACCTTTTCGTATGTGTGTCCGTCGAGAACTAATACTATTTTTTATGAATTCATTCATTTATAATATATCCTTTTATACTTTTCTGATTGACTTTACTTCTAATAAGTCAGCATCACAATGAACCAATATTTATGACGTCTTCTAATAAAACTAATAAAACTCCTCACACTTGTAATTTTATTATTTATTTACGCAATCCATAATTCTACTACAAAATCGTTCATTATAAATTCTGTTTCTATGCTTATCATCTAAGTATGGTTGCAACATTTTTCCAATTTTTTCAATACGATTCTTAAATCTAATTTCATCCAATAAGTATTCTTCCCAGTTACTTCTTCTGAATTGTCGATAAGCATATGACCAAGTAACCATATGATGAACGATATTATTACGCTCGCTTATTACAACCCTCTTCATTGACATGCTTAATAATTCAGGTTCCAGTTGGTTTTACATTTTCATTAAACTGCGGAAATCTCGATATAACAATATTCTATCCATACCATACAGTAATAATTCTCTGGTAATGCAACTCTGTTCTGTTAATGTACCATTCATGATACTATAAACATTTTCATGTACATCACCTGTCATGTTATTCAACATCTCAATGACACTATCATAATACTGCCTGTAATCTAAACTCTTCAGCAACTGTAATCGTGAATTGATTACATCAGTCACTTTCCACAACTGGTGCACTGAATCATATGCTAGATAAACAAATTCCGGACCGCGCTCCATTTTTAACACTTTCTGGGTCTGTTGAATCCATTCGCTTGAAATTCGTAATCCTGCTACTTGGACTGGCGTCGTTACGTTACCCGAAAAAATTCCCATTAACGTAGTTTTGTAGCACAACAGGTGTTTCCACTCACTTTCAGTTAAACTAATGCATTGACCTTTTCCCATTATCCGCACAATGGGTTCAAAATATAGTTCCGCACACAATCCCATTGAAACACATTTTGTATGACTTTTGTTTAAAAAGTAATTACTTTCGGAATACTTTCTCCCATTACTTCCAATTAATGAATTTTCTTTCCTGGCCTTTGCAACATCAGTTGATGTCATTGATATTATATCACTTGCTCTCAAAGTACTTTGAGGAAACACTACGTTCATGGACTGTGACTGTCCAGTTGCCATGTCGTCGCAAGCTGATGTCGGAGATTCAAAAGATGTATTATGGCCAGATCTAGAAGATTCCGAAGGTGTATTCGGAACATTTGATGTTGATTGGCGAACCACCCTTCGAGCGTCACTTTCTCTCAAACTGTGTTGAGAAAACATTGTTGAATTTCCATTGAAAGGGTTGTCAAGAGTCTGAGACTGGTCTATTTCCTCGCAAGTTCTAGTACATTCCGAAGATGTATTTGGAAGATTTGATGTTGTCGAGGGGCGAACAATTCTTCGAACAGAATTCTTCTCGGCACCATTAACTCTTTTTGAAGACATTTTTGGAATATTATACGGTTCGTATCTAAATGACACTAAAACATTCAAATTATTTACATATTTAATTATCTTACATAACAATTAATTTTATTAACTACTTACTGAATTTTGGTTATTTCCTTTCTTTCACATACACTCGCACAAGTATCAGTACCCTTCCACTTTCAGTTTATATAGAAATGCTACATGGTGGGGTGGGAGTTTCTTACGAAACCTCAAAACCACAAAATTATATTTTTTTTTGCTTCAGATTCGCCGGTTCTACAACAGAACCTCAGAACCTCACTCCCTGTTCTGGAATGGGTGAATGTTTACCAACAACTTTCGAAACATCCATATGCATAAAACCTCAGAACCTCAGAACGTCCCAATTTTCCCTCCTCGTTCTAGAATCGGTGAATATACACTAAAAAATTGGTCAATGTTTACCAACAACTCTCAAAACCTCAGAACCTCAGAACCTCACTCCCTGTTCTAGAATGTGTGAATGTTTACCAACAACTTTGGAAACAATTTATGTACAAAACCTCAGAACCTCAGAACCTCAGAACCTCCCAATTTTTCCCTCCTCGTTCTAGAATCGGCGAATACACACTACTATTGATAATATTGTAAAAATTAATGATCCTTATAAATAATATATTAATAATGTTCAAATTTTCGGGTTTTTGAAGTTGCAATTGATTGCTTATGGTTTGGTTGAGTTTGATTGTCCATTCCCGGCGTTTAATAGTTTTTGTTTTCCTGAAATCCGCGAAATTAGAGTTTAGTTTATTAGGTTAGTAATTAGTTATCTTATTGTCCGAATTGATTCAATTCCAGGGGCTATTTTAAGCGGGAGTTGTTTGATTTCGGTTAGAAAATGTATCATAATCCATAGTTCTAATTAAAAGTTTGCATTATATGAGAAATAATTGAAGTTTTATTTATTGTCCCCAATATCTAATTTGAATCAGCGCCATCTACAAAGGAACGGTCAAAGTTAACTCTGCTAATACTTTATCGGCATAGGTAGGGGAATCCAAGGAGCATATCAGAGATAAGGTAAAATTAGTAAGGATATTTCTGCGATCTTGCTTAAGATTGTTGTAAAATACAACTGAAGACCATTTCCCTTCTGTTTCCATACTCAACGTTTTCCAAATGGTAGATGAATAGCTGGGCACACTATCTTTAAAGTGGTCTCCATATTTGAATAAAATGTCAAATACTTCTTCGGTTGGTATCTTAGCTTTTCGAGGCATCTAAAGTTTCATAGTAAAAAAAAGATTAGGTATTTTAATTGGGTACAAAACGTGCAGACCTAATAGGCCTGCTAGTCGCCTAGGTAGATCGCCGGTAGCGAAAAAACCGAAAGTACGACTATGCTCTTACACGCGCTACGTGACTATGCTCGTACGTTCGGCGTGCCTACGCTCCTACGTTTCGTTTAGGTTAGGTGTCTAGCAACCGCCTCGCGAAGTTGCGGAACCTACAAATATATAATTATAACAATTATATATTTTTATAATACCTACCATAAGGTTTCTGCATACGTGTCTCTAAAGTCGAACGTCCCAAAGCGTATAAACAATCCCAGAGTTAACTTTGACCGTTCCTTTGTAGATGGCGCTGATTCAAATTAGATATTCGGGACAATAAATAAAACTCATGCAATTGTTTTTCATTTAATGCAAACTTTTAATTAGAACTATGGATTATGATACATTTTCTAACCGAAATCAAACAACTCCCGCTTAAAATAGCCCATGGATTTGAATCAATTCGGACAATAAGATAACTAATTACTACCCTAATAAACTAAACTCTAATTTCGCGGATTTCAGGAAAACAAAAAACTATTAAACGTCGGGAATGGACAATCAAACTCAACCAAACCATAAGCAATCAATTGCAACTTCAAAAACTCGAAAATTCGAACATTATTAATATATTATTTATAGGGATCATTAATTTTTACAATATTATCAATCATGCCGTTACTAAGAACAATTATACGTTCAGAACTAACAAGCGGACAAAA
The DNA here is from genome assembly GCA_964023965.1 of Melinopterus prodromus. Taxonomy (NCBI): domain Eukaryota; kingdom Metazoa; phylum Arthropoda; class Insecta; order Coleoptera; family Scarabaeidae; genus Melinopterus; species Melinopterus prodromus. The sequence continues at coordinate 30,583,320 of OZ030394.1, read as the reverse complement.
TGAAACAACAATCAAATAACTCCCGCTTAAAATAGCCTTTGGAAAGGAATAAATTCGGACAATAACATAACCTACAAATTCCAATTTTGCGGATTTCAGGTAAACGAAAAACTATCAAACGTCGGGAATGGACTATCAAACCTAACTAAACCGTAACCAATCGATTGCAACTTAAAAAAATCGAGAATTCGAACATGGTGGGGCTACCTTCACACCAAATTTTATTTTCTGTTCTCCGGAAAAACGAAAAAATATCAAACCTCTGGAATAGCCTATCAAACCCTATCAAACGACTATCAACCGGTTTAAGCAAAAAAACTGTAAAAAATCAATATGGGGGGGCTAAGTTCACAGAGGTTGATGAAACTTGTGATTCAATGCATTGTTGAGAGCGCTTATAACCTTGAAAACATGCTGAATTTTGTTTTAAAGATTTGAAAAAAGGGTTCGTCCGGTAATTCCTATTGAATGACAAAGGTCGCCTCGATTTGAATTTGCAGCTCAGGCAACCAAACTATGAATTTTACCAAAAAATGTCGTAGACATAAATTATACAAAATTTCCTCTACTTTAATTTATTATTCAACTATTTTGAAGACATTTCAGAAATGGGAGCTCATTTTCAAAATCGTTGGAAAATGCTTCGTGTTCACCTCCAGTCCCTTTGGACGCTTCTGAACAAAACTTCTTTCAGTTCTACGTATAGTTATGAAACTTCTAAATATGAAGTTCGGTCCCGATACCTTTAGTAGTTTCTCCGGAATCGTCGCCACAAAAGTCGGGTACACACATCCATGGACACACATGCACACACATTCACACACACAGAGTTTTTTTTATCTAGGTCAAAAATATTCAGGGGGCCTAAAAGGACATATATCCGCTAAAATCTATATTTTTTAGTTTTGTATTTTTATTAAACTCGTTAATCTTAAATGTGACGTGTTTATCCTAATGAAATAAATTTAGCAACCAACCATTTGCAATATCTTTCTGAAGAATTAAATAAACAGCTTTTATTTTTTTATTTTATTATCTCGTGTAGCACCACAATTCTATTGTGTTTTATGGTCTGACATTAACTCAAACATCCTAGCGTAAACTAACTTTTCGCTATCTCTTGCAAACAAAAAGTCCATGTGATTAAAATCGTCGAACAGCACCCTGTTGTTTTCAACAAGGTTTGGTAACTGCCTCGCAAGCGTTTGAACATCCTACAATAAATGTTTCCAATTATTAGACCATCCTTTATTTTATTTTGATCTAGATACTCACCGTAACAGAGGCCAACCAATCATTCGTGCCATAGAATATGGCAACGGGGGCGGTAACTTTGTTTAGGTCATAATTCGGGGGGGTTTCCTGACCATACTCGATCATGTTTGTGGCAGTACCATGATCAAACCGGCGGAAGTTGTCTAAAAATATAAATATTAATTTTGAACAATTTGGCTTGCAAGAAAAATACCTGTGTAGAATAGTTGAGAGTAATGATGAAATTGTTTCGACGAAGCACCAGCAGCTGCATTATTAAGAATTACAGGTACTTTGGCCTACAACAATCAGCAGTAAAATTATTGATTTACATCACTGAACCAATTTAGGAGTATTAGCAGGCCACCAAATTATCAAGTCAACATTAAGGAAGACAATAGACGTACAATATCCGGGGCTGTTCGCATTAGGAAAAATGTTTCCCGCCTGGGAATGTCTACATAAGAGAAAGAAATGCAACAACTCTTGTAAAAATTATAAAAAAAGTACATTGCTACTTGGTAAAGCTTATGGTAATGTAGGAATTGTTCATCCCACAGCGTCAACGAGCAACTAACCAATTATATTTATCTATAACCTTTCCCTTGGGAAATGTTATATATATATATATATATATAAATAGGAGATAATTTTTTGATCGGAGGTAAAAAACGAAATGGTGTGGTTATTCGGGTATTCGATCACTTAGTACGAAGAAAAACGAGAACTCGCTTTATGCAATATGCTATATTTCGAACCGGTATAGGTTCTTCTTCAGGCAAAAATGACATCTACAATAAATAAAATCAAAACAACAATAAGGTCAGCGCACAATTCGTTATATAAAACTTACTCGGAGTTGGTTAAGGTGGCGAGGCTCAGACACAATTAACATCATACAATATAAACGCAAGACATAACTTATTAACACGCTACAAGACACATTACAATAGACATGTGTACACAATGACGAACGGAGAGTACTAGTGCGACCTTCACAGGTGTCAAACACCGATAGCCGTGGCAGCACAATCAACCCCACCAACTCAAAACTCAACACATAGCGAGGCACCAACAATTAAAATGTGAGAGTTGAATCACTGATTTCACCCACACTACGCCGAGCCCTATCAATTCGAATAATGTTGGAGTAAATGACGCTAAGATTTTCGACGTCCTGTCTAAAATTAACCGTATTATTATTGAAATTTATACTGTACATCTCCAAAAACATCAGGTTACGATAATTAGGCTCAGTGTCTAGAATCTTCACTCCATCAAAGTTAAAAGTATGGCCATGATCATTAGTATGGCATGCCAGAGCACATCTAGTTTTTTTTGTGTTACAATCACTCCTGTGCAGAGCGATTCTGTTTTTCAGCCATTGAGTAGTTCAATAAGCTACTCAGCCGCTATCACCATAATAATTTAATGTTTAAAGATAACTCTAAGTGGGTCGTCAATTTGTCCTCCGTAAGTGTACCGAGGGACATTCTGGATCTTTTGTCATTGGGATCCAAGTTTTGCATGCCCACTGATGGTAGGAGTGTTAATATGAGACGTCTTTTGATGGAGGTGGAGAATATTTTGACACATTGTCCTGTGCATGACAGAGATGTTGTGAGGTCTCAGGTGACTAACATTGTAACGAACTTTTTGAATTCACCGGTCAATGCTTCAGTGTTTCACAGTCACTTACTTAAGCTGTCAAGGAGGGCTTCAGAGTTTATGAAACAAAACCCAAACATCTTGGTTACAAATGCGGACAAGGGTGCTACCACTGTGATTATGGACAGGGATGAGTACTTGGTCAAGGCTACTCAGATGCTGGACGATATAGCAACATATAAAAAAGTAAATACTAACCCCCTTGGGCCCATACAGAATAAACTCATTAAACTTTTAACTAACCTTAAAAGTAAAGATCACATTAATGATGAAGTTTTCAAGAAACTGAAAATTAGGAATTCAACCCTGTGTAAAGCATATTTTCTCCCCAAGATACAAAAAGATGGGACGCCACTCAGGCCTATAATTTCGGCGTCAGGTTCGGCAACCTTTGAGCTCTCTAAACATCTGGCTAGCATTTTGTCTGCTTCAATCATGAACTGCACTAATTACAATGTCACTGACTCGTTTGATTTTGTGACCAGAATAAAAGATGTGGCTATTCCCCCTGGTTATACTCTGGTGTCATTTGATGTAGTCAGTCTATTCACTAATATACCACTGGATCTGGTCACCGGCATTGTCAGGGAGAAGTGGGAACTCATAGAACAAAATTGTAATTTTACTGTCGACTCGTTTATTGATGCTTTGACCTTTTTGTTTTCTAATGTTTATTTTACTTTTAACGACCAGTGTTATCTGCAAACATTTGGCACACCCATGGGGTCTCCCATAAGTCCCATCTTGGCGCTCATGACTATGGATTTTGTGCTTGATAATGTTTTACCACTCCTGGACTTTGAACTCCCTTTCATATATAAGTTCGTTGATGACATTATAACTTGCGTTCCGTCGGACATGGTGGGGGACACTTTGACGATTCTGAACGGTTTTAGTAGCCATATACAGTTCACGTTTGAAGGTGAGAACGGTGGGTTTGTTCCGTTTTTGGACTGTAAGGTGATGAGGTGTGCAGACGGTTCGGTGGCAGTCGACTGGTACACTAAGGCCAGTTATTCGGGTCGTTACATTAATTATTATTCTAGTCACACGTTTGGTCATAAGATCAACACCATCAGTGTTATGAAAAATCGTGTTTTAAAAATTTGTGATCCGCAATTTCAGCCTTCAGCACTCAAGAAACTTCAAGGGGTTTTTGTGAACAATGGTTTTCCTCTTAAGTTAGTCAATAAAATATTATTTTCTATTAACACGAATAATTCAGCCCTCAGCATTTTTGACCCACCTAATGACCAACCACCTGTATACATAAAGCTAATGTCTTTGCCTCTTGTTACAAATAAATTAAAAAAAGTTTTTCAACCGTTCATCTCTGACAACATCAAATTGATTCATCATTACCCCATGAAGCTGGCTAGAGTTTTCACTAAAATCAAAGATGCAACGCCTCTACTATTCAGATCCAACGTAATTTATAGTATCGGTTGTAACGACTGTGAGGGCAAGTATGTTGGTGTAACTACTCAATGGCTGAAAAATAGAATCGCTCTGCACAGGAGTGATTGTAACACAAAAAAATCTAGATGTGCTCTGGCATGCCATACTAATGATCATGGCCATACTTTTAACTTTGATGGAGTGAAGATTCTAGACACTGAGCCTAATTATCGTAACCTGATGTTTTTGGAGATGTACAGTATAAATTTCAATAATAATACGGTTAATTTTAGACAGGACGTCGAAAATCTTAGCGTCATTTACTCCAACATTATTCGAATTGATAGGGCTCGGCGTAGTGTGGGTGAAATCAGTGATTCAACTCTCACATTTTAATTGTTGGTGCCTCGCTATGTGTTGAGTTTTGAGTTGGTGGGGTTGATTGTGCTGCCACGGCTATCGGTGTTTGACACCTGTGAAGGTCGCACTAGTACTCTCCGTTCGTCATTGTGTACACATGTCTATTGTAATGTGTCTTGTAGCGTGTTAATAAGTTATGTCTTGCGTTTATATTGTATGATGTTAATTGTGTCTGAGCCTCGCCACCTTAACCAACTCCGAGTAAGTTTTATATAACGAATTGTGCGCTGACCTTATTGTTGTTTTGATTTTATTTATTGTAGATGTCATTTTTGCCTGAAGAAGAACCTATACCGGTTCGAAATATAGCATATTGCATAAAGCGAGTTCTCGTTTTTCTTCGTACTAAGTGATCGAATACCCGAATAACCACACCATTTCGTTATATATATATATATATATATATATATACTCAATTATTAAATTTTTATTGGCCGTGTTTATATAATAATGTAATTAAATATTTGGGAAAACGGCAGTTTTTAGTTTTTTTTTATTTTTTAATTTTCAATATTTCGCCTAAATTATAGGCTTCTTCAGGAAAATCTACAAGAAGGAACGTTTTTTAAAACAAGAATATAACAAATTTATCAATACTTACTAAACTAACTATAAACTGTCATTACACATAAAACTTTTTTTAACTTTTGACAAATGTCAAACAAAATACTTCATAACGACGTAAAAATAAAAATAAAAATGAAATCCACATATCCATGAAAAAATAATAAATCAACCAAAAAAATTTTTCAATAATGTTAATAAATTTTTATAAATTATGCTAACATTTTCAACGTCTGTTTTCAAATTGCAAGTATTTAATTCATTAATAAATAACATTTCCAAATAATTTCTATTCCGTTGATTTTTACAAACACAAATATTGAAAATTAAAAAAAAAACTAAAAACTTTGCCGTTTTCCCAAATATTTAGTTACATTATTATTATTATTATATATATATATGAAGGGAGTGAATTCTCGCAGAAATCTGCATACATTAATATGAACATTGGAAATACTTAATACAAGATGGCGGTAATTTTTTAAGTTAAAAAACTATAGCCACGCATGAGATTCGAACCCAGATATACGCATTGCCGATCCGACGTTTTACCAATTAGACTAACGTGACCTATGACATTCAGTAGGTTTATTTGTCACTAAAGGAATATGAGTAGAAGTTTCTACCTTTAGACATATTTCAATTGTGACACCTATCAGATGTAATGTGTCAAGTATTATCTAGGTTATTGCATTTAATGCATGATTGAATTATAAAGGGAGTGAATTCTCGCAGAAATCTGCATACATTAATATGAACATTGGAAATACTGAATACAAGATGGTGGTAATTTTTTAAGTTAAAAAACTACAGCCACGCATGAGATTCGAACCCAGATATACGAATTGCCGATCCGACGTTTTACCAATTAGACTAACGTGGCCTATGACATTCAGTAGGTTTATTTGTCACTAAAGGAATATGAGTAGAAGTTTCTCCTTTAGACATATTTCAATTGTGACACCTATCAGATGTAATGTGTCAAGTATTATCTAGGTTATTGCATTTAATGCATGATTGAATTATAAAGGGAGTGAATTCTCGCAGAAATCTGCATACATTTATATGAACATTGGAAATAGTTAATACAAGATGGCGGTAATTTTTTAAGTTAAAAAACTGCAGCCACGTCTGGGATTCGAACCCAGATATACAGATTGCCGGTCCGACGTTTTACCAATTAGACTAACGTGACCTATGACATTCAGTAGGTTTATTTGTCAATAAAGGAATATGAGTAGAAGTTTCTACCTTTAGACATATTTCAATTGTGACTAGGTATAGCAAAAATTAAAAGTGTTGCAAGGGAACATTTTTTCTGGCCAGGCATTAATAAAGATCTCGAAAATGTAGCAAATAACTGTAAACATTGCACCCCTGGCGTTGGCCGGAGGAAGTTTTCTCTAGAGTGCACATAGATTATTTTGGCCCCATATTGGATCTATATTTTCTGGTTATTCTTGATTCACACTCAAAATGGTTAGAAGTTTTTCCTACAAAAACAATAACATCAAATTTTACGATTAAAGCATTACATGCCACTTTTTGCAGATTTGGGATTCCGAAAACTTTAGTGTCGGATAATGCAAAGAAGTTTTGTAGTGGGGAATTTATGGAATTTTTGAATACTTTTGCTATAGAACACGTCACATCTCCACTATATTTTCCGCAATCAAACGGAGCAGCAGAAAATGCTGCTAAAACGGTAAAAAGGGCACTCGTGAAAGCATTTAGTGAAAATAAAAAAGTGAAAGATATTAATTTTGCATTAAACAATTTTCTTTTTGACTACCGCAGTTCAGAACATTGCACAACTAAACAAAGTCCTACTATGTTAATGTTTGGGAGGAATATCCGTACGAAATTTGACGTCTTACGACCAAACAATACGGTAAAATCTGATGTTGTACAGTCGCAAAGAAAACACAAAGAAAGTTTTGGCGGAAGAGATAGAAATAAATTGTTCAAACTTCATGATAAGGTTATGGTTAGGGATTATCGCGTTCCGAATTAGCAAAGTTGGTTACCTGGTGTGATAACTGAGTTTCTTAGTAAATCGGTTGTACTATGCAATATTTCTAGTTTGGATAAAACTTGGAAAAGACATTTAAATCAGATAAACACGATAACTAATCAAGGTGGTCTACCATGTCCGACTGTCTCGAATGTCGATTTGCCAGTCAGCACTGAAAGCGAGATACTCCTATTCCTGAATCAGACGATACTTCTACATCAATAGAAAATGTTAAAACAATAGATTCAACCGATGAAAATAAAACTAGAGTTGGTCGAATCATTAAAAAACCTGATTATTTTAGATATTAAGTTGAATTTATATTTGTTTTATAATTAAGCAATTTTGGAATATCATGTAATATGTATTAGATTAGAATTTCAATTTATGTACTGTAATTAAGGCGGTAAAGTTGTGGTGTATTTAGGTTTAAGAAGAGCCAGTTATGTGACGTGACGCAGTTATGTGACGTGACGCTGAAATCTAGTATTGTACGCATATGTTGTGTCGCAGTTATATTTTAGTTCAGTTATTAAATGTATATAGAACGAACCAGTTGTTTGATTCCTAAGTAATAACAATCACATTAAATAATTGTGCATTTATATATTTAAATGTTCCTTTCATAATATATTTGTACACTTAAATAAATAAAAGTGCAATATAATCGTTACCTCTATAAAATTTAATGAGCAGCTTAAAAAAATGTTAAAAACGTGTTTATACGAAAAAAATAGATATCCAATGATTTAAATAACTCAGCATTTGGAAATATTATAAGCACATTCAATAATCTAAATTGCACTATGAGAAAATTATAATGCGCCCTACAAAGAATATAATGTGCATTAAGTTCTGCAAGCTGTAGCGCACATATAGTAAGCCCGTAAAAATTATCGAAAAAAGTGAGGTTAAAATGTAATAAATGTGATTTTGGTAATTATTATTGGTAATTATACCACCTAAACCATTGTTCTAGAAACCTCAAAATGGATTCATAGGAAGTAATCCTTAATCTGAATCCTGAATCCCAAAAATGTCGTTATAAATATTACATCTAGATGGATTCTTTACATGACGTTCGGACACCTCCGGAAGAAATATAAAAAAGTGCAATAATCTGACTGATACGCTACTTTCAAGCTCAGATGCGTATGCAGAGCAAATAAATCAATTGAAAACATCTATGCGCATTCCATAAACAAATACGTTATCATTCCTACCCTAATTTTCAACTGTCTTCTTCTAGAAAATATCTTTCAAACAAGTAACAGATCTATCAATGCCAGTACACAAAAATGGGGTTGCTATTAAAAAAAGTGTCGATGACGTCATTAATCGAAAACAATTGAATTTTTATTTAATATAATAAGTAGGGTGAGCCATTTGAATCAATTAATAAGGTCGAATATTGTTGGAAGTACGCGCAATCATTAACATACGAATCGTCAAAATCAGTTCAGCGCCAATTTTGATGCGCAATAGACCTAGTGCTCAATATTTATTATTTTAACGCATAAATTTTCATTTAGGTTCATTTTAGGGCACAACATGAATAAAATATTGCTCATTATATCATTTTTCATGTAACATATTCAGATTTATTGTATGTTAAATATATATTATTTTAATGCACAAGTTATCCATTCTAGGGCACAATATGTAATTTTGTATGCAACAATGTACATTTATTTATTGCACAATATTTAATATTTTAATGCCCAAAGTGTTTATTTGAATGCTCATGACTATTTAAATAATGCACGCTTAAATCGCACCCATCTGTAAACAAAACATGATTAAGAGTAGTTCTAAATAGAAATTTCGCAGTACAGTTTGTTCTAAGATAACTTCAAACATTCTAGTGTCAGTCACAAATATTCCCATTAGTAGACAGACGCCCTTATAACTTTTACACTTGCATAACTTCCTTAGGTACGTCAAATTGGACGTAATTGACGGGGTAACCGCCCGTAAACGCTTAATTTTTAACACCAACAATACCTAAATTATGATATTGTACGTCTACTGTATAATAATTGCTTTATATCATGCAGTTTGCGTTTCAGTAACAGGAAGGAACTGCGACATATTTCAGCAACTGACATTTTATAGATTTTGTCAGCGCTGGGAAGGAGAAGATGTAGAGGTTGACATGGCAATCTGATCTCTCTTTTTGAATATTCATGTACATACCCTGTCCAATTGAGCGGAATCAAATCCGTACAACAGGAATAAAAATCCTGAACAAATTTCAACAAGTATTGCAGAGTCATCGCATATTAGTTTTACCACGAATGGAATAGCAGCGTTATACGCAAAAAATTCACTTGGCGGTGAGGCGTCCATTATTTCCTAAAATTTAATATGCATGTAATATAAAATGATAAAATGGTAGTTAAATTTATGCTACATACTACTATTGACGTAAAACTGTTTATAAGTCGAAGTACGGGACTTGTTAAATTTGTGTTAAAAGCGACTGGTGCCAATGAAACCATCAGCGCTACTTTTTCATTGTACTCCGGACGAAGAGATGCCATCACATAGAAGACTGTGGTCCCTTGACCGTGGCCGATGTAGTAAATTTTTGAAAATTTGGTAATATCGATAATATGGTCTATAATGTTTGGTAAATCGATGTTGCCAATTTCATCCCAACTAAAATATATTAATAAAGATTAAATTTACAATAGGACCAGATGCAGGGAAATGCGCAAAGTCACTAGCTGAAATCGATGAGTCACTCCCACTTATCATAAACAAACAAAGTATATATGATGTACATATGTCGATGATAGCGTGATAAGCATTGATTTGTTATCAATTCAATCACCTGAAATCCCAGAACTCTTCGCTGCTGGTAGAGAGTGATGTGTGTTTCTTAGAATGCGTATTTCCCCTAGCATTGGCAAGCCAAACATCGTATCCCCTGTCAGCTAATATGAAAGCTAAACTTCTAGATCCCATATTTACAAAGTCTGCTGAACTACTCAAGATGTCGTGCATTATAAGTACAGGTGGTTTGTTGGGTTCAGCTTCATTTTCCAGGCCGTACGGTATTCTGTGGATGGTAAGTTCGTATCCATCCGAAGTAATCTTTACCTCCTCTATCGGATATCCGTATTTTTTAATTAGTTTAACCTGAAGTACATGGATTCAAAAATAAATTTATATAGTTTACTGTTTGAAGTATACTCACAACATCGAGGTTTGCATCAGGATCTAAAGCAAACACATGTAAGGTGTTGACGCACAAAAAAATGACAAAGGCAATCTTCAGCGACATGATCAATTACCTTAACTCCGCGACATATGGCTATAAACTGTTTACAAGTTTAATTGAACTCCTAATTTCCATTCATAACTCTGATAAATTGAAAAACTTCGTATAATAAGTCAAGTGTCCACTTCACAGTATCTTAGATAAAGTATTATATCTGAGGTATTTCCAATTGTACTTGCATATAATACGAAGCATAGATGTTCCCATTGTAATATATTTTTAATATTAATTTTTTTAATTGCAATGAATAACCTAAACCTTTAAAGGTTAACAATATGGTGATATACAGGCGGGATGTAAATTTTAAATAAATCAAAAATTACAGCCACAAAAATAATAATAATAATAATTTGACAAAAATATGTCGTTAAACATTTTCATTTCTAAACCTTTAACGTCTACAGTAGGACGAAAAAACACAATGTATACTGAGTAAAAGTTAATGTTAAAATAGTGAAAAATCTTTCAAATGAAATTTGTAGAGAATTTAATTCTCTTGAGGTTGAAAACGAAAAAAAAAATGGTCTCACGTTTTAATACAGGGTATTTCACGACGAGCTGCCATTAGAAGTATATGGAAATCCAAATGAAACGAGGGAGTAAACATTTATTAAAATTTGTTGGAGACGATCGTTAAATAAAGTATTTTCAGTTTTCGGTTATTTCCGGTTACACGGGAAATGCTTAATGACTTAAAAACATGGCCAATGAAGTTATGTTTATTTATAGTTGCCAATCTAGATTTGGCTGTTTTGACTATCTATTGTGATAAATGTGAATGTCTACTTTAGTGTCTAAAAATGCATTTTAGGTTACATTTTACACAAAGTAGAGCTAAAATTTTTATCGAATTCCAAAATGCATTCATATGATTTAAATAGCCATTTGAAAGAAAAACTACTTTTAGTAGTTGTCTCGAGTTCAAATTTGTTTTTTCGTCCATAATATGGCAAGCACCTAGCCACTGTGCGTTAGCAATGTTTGGACACGTATGTCAGACTACCTTTCTATTGTGGATGTGCAACAGAAATAGTCAATATGCTTATTGAGCGTATCACGACACCTATCACGACGTACTACGTTTGACTGCCTGTAATGACCATACCAATGCAATTGTGCCATTCCATTAATAGAAATAGAAATAGAGTTTATTGATCTATAAGACAAAATACATTGCATAAGACAGGTGAAATAATATTACAGAAAAAACAAAAACTAAATTAAACATAGCAGAAACCTGAATGGGAGGCAGAAGTATAAGCGCAAGGAGACTGCTACAAACGACTCTCAAAAAATTCGTTAACGCTATAATACGGTTCACTTATCAGTATCTTGCTCAGTCGTTGCTCTAATTGATCGGTCCGTAGGCCTTTTATTGCCGTTGGTAGGTGATTATATACTTTAGTCAACGTGAGTCTATGGTTTTCTATGTGAATGCTGGGGTTTCTAATATTGTAACTGTGTTCGGCGTTATTCCTTCGTATAATTTCGTTCTTATTCTTGTGGACATATGTTGATACCTCTATAATATACAGATTTACCACTGTTTGGATGCCGAGTAATATGAACAGCGGTTTGCAGAGTTCACGCTGATTCTTTCCAAACATACAACGTATTGCACGTTTCTGTGCAAGCAATATTTTATTGATGAAACCACCACCTCCAAACAATATTATTCCGTATGCAATGCGGGATTGGATTTCTGAAAAGTAGATCATTTTGATAATCGAAATCTCAACGATCGAGCGAATTGATCTAATTTTGAAAATTGTTTGGTTTATTTTACCAACAACAGACTGACAATGAGATTTCCACTTGAGGTTATGCTGTATAAGCATTCCCAAAAACTTTGTTTCCTGACTTGATTTGATCTCTCTGTTCCCTATTTTAGCATTGAACATGATTGTCTGGGTGTGAGGCGAAGGATTTGAACTGTGTATAACACGTTCTATCGATGTTCAAATATAACTTGTTCGCTGAAAACCAGCTGTTTGTTTTTCAAGCATGGTGTTCAGGTTTTCTTCTACCTCTGTAACTGTGTCAGATACTAATATGGTTGTATCGTCTGCGTAGCACACAACGTGGTAGTCCCGCAAGTACTGAAACAAGTCGTTGATGAATAGGGTGAACAACAGAGGAGACAAAATTGCACCCTGGGGGACCCCATGGTAACCGGAAGAGAGTCCGAGCATGAGCGAGCCAGGCGCTGTCCATCCCGGAATTGGATCTTTACATGCTGAGTTATGTCACTCAAAAAGGATTTCAACCAGGACAGCGCTGTCCCCCTCAGGCCCAGAATCTCAAGTTTCTCCAACAGTCGCGGATGCTGCACACAGTCGAAAGCACGGCTTAAGTCACAGAAAGTTGCCATAGGGCACTGTTGACTTTCGAGACATAGTAGGATACTGTTTTATATACTGCTGTTGTTGTTGATTTACCAGTAATAAATCCATGTTGATGTTCCGATATTATGTTATATTTATTCTGTTGAGCAACGCATATTCAAAGATCTTAGAGAGAGCGGATGTTAGTGCTATTGGGCAATAATTAGAAATATTTGTAGGATCACCTTTCTTAAACAGCGGACGAACACATGACCCTTTCAAGCTTTCCGGGAACTGACCCGTCTCAAAGGACATGTTAATCAGGTGTGTGATTGGCTTAATTAAGACGAATCTAAATTCCTTCAAGATACGATTAGGCAAGTCATCAGGTCCAGGAGCAGAGTTACTATTGAGTTTTTTGAAGATTTCTAGTACCTCATTTTCCGTGTATGCACAGAGAAATATTGAGTTTGGATTTCTTTTTATATTGAAGTTGTCCAGATTTGTGTCCGCTATGCTTTCACTAATTCGATGTGGTGACACTTTAAAATACTCATTGAACACGTTAGCAAGTTCATTTTCAGGAACTTTTGCACCACTATCATGTTTTAAGGGATAATCAAATATATTTGTGTTTTTTGTTTGTTTTGTAGTTATTTTATGATATTCCAACTGACTTTAGACTTCTATAATAAAGTCATTACTTAATACCCACGTTATTGTTGGATGTGCGATTTCTCCTTAACACAACCATCAAAACCCAACGGATATATCGAATTAGAGAAAATACAGCTCTGTGTCTGTCAGAAACAAAGATTCAGCCACTTAGGTTTATAAGAAAAAAAAAGAGCAGCAACCAACATTTTACACTAAACATTTTATGATGTTTGTTCTAATAAATAAAATATCAGCCCTGGTATTCACCCAGTCCACATTTCTTATATGCTCCGCGATGCCCAGGTACAAAAAGTTGATTCTCTACACAGCGTCCGCATACTTGAATACGACCATCGCAACGACTTATCAGCTACAGCTAGTCAGTAAAAGGCATGATTTAATAGAACAGGAACTGACATGGCTCACAAGAAAAAAAATAGAGGTCATTATATATACTCATCTTAAGGTCTGGGGTAAACTGTCTTTAAAACTATTTTTTTTGTTCTGTCATCATGTAAAGGGCTTTGAGATACGGTTCATGAGCAATACCATAAAATTAATATAATCACATCAATTTTAGAGGCAATCAAGTCATTAGAAGAGAAAATTATTGACAATTACCATAAAACCATCCCAATATATCCACAAGAATAACATTTTAATATTTCATTTGTCTTGGCCATGGACGTAAAATTCGAAGTAGCTTAATACAGGACTGTCATGTGATAAAATCAAATTGAATACTATTTCTGGAGAATTCTTAGACTATTTCAGTTCCAGTTCGTTGGTTTTAAGTTAGGGTTCTCAAAACCAACGCATTATTATAAACTTTAGCGTAAATTAAAAAATATAGTACGCTAGGTGCAAACAGTGATTTACTGCTTCGGGATAATGTGTCTTTTCTGGAACGTTTTCTATTGCATTTTTTAAAGTTCAAGTATCCAGAGGTCCATTTATAGTTTTGGATCAAAATCAGACGAAAAAATAAGATGTCATTGTTCAGCGCCAGCCAGTTGGGTTGTGACACTTGCTGTATAAGCAATTGCCCATAGATATCATTATGAAGAACAAAAATAGAAGATTTTATATAAATATTATTTTCATAGAATAATTGTAACATTTTTATTAACCATAACATCTATGATAGTTAACATTCCTAAAAAATATATTGCGCTAAAAATTACAATAAAACAACTGAATATCTCATTAGAATGGAGCGTTTTCAACGTTGGTACTAAGCTACTGATTATATGTCAGAGAGGCACAGCCCTAATAATGTAATTAATATGAAATGCATTCATTAAATACTAAGCAATGGCAAACTTAACATGTTTCATATTTCGCTATTTCCAAGTTATTGGTTCTAAATAAGTCATGTGCAAGTAACCAAGTTTGGCAACTTTATTTTAAAAAATGCACGCAGCAATTACACTACGACATTTACCGTTGAATTATAAAGACTTCTTTCGAAGTTGTTTTAGTGTAGCAATTAGTAGATTATTATTTACTCAGGTCTTTTGGTAAATTCAGGTTTGGAATTGTCTATATATTACGCGGTTCTGACCATCGCTTCGTCTTGAGCCTCCAGCGTCGATAGTACAACATTAACAATGGTAACAGCTGATGATATTTTACAGGTGGGATTATTCCTGATGAAATTTATGTTCGAGTGGAAATCAAAAACGACGAAATCAACTATTGTATACCGATGTATGTGCTTTTGTACCCTCATCAGTTTAACTGTACTAACAGTGACAAATTTCTTCATGGTACAAGACGATGTTATACTAAGAACACTTGAGACATTCATTACAGAATATCATGTAAGTTTTCTATTATACACACACTAACAAATTTAAAACAACGCTTAAGTTGTTTTTCTTTTAAATTTTAATTTTTTCATTCCCTTGTTTTCACTTGGCTTTTCATTTCACTTGGCTTTGTGTAGTCTAAAATTGTGTATCTACACTGAGAAATGTGAATTTACAGTAGGAATGGTTTCTTTGTCCTACGAGAATTAGTGTAATTTTACATCAGAATTGTGTTATACATTATCATTGTAAATTCACAATGTAATTTTACACGAATTTTGCCGGAATACTCCACCCGTTTTAATGTAATTGTAAATGAAATATCTAGTAATGCATATCTTTTTCTTCTATATAATTTTTCAAAAGGTACGGTTACAAAATTGACTATAAATTTACGGATCAATTGTTTAATCATCGAAAGTAACATATTATCTTGAAAATGAAAGAAGAACAAAGTCAATTTTAGATTAATTAATGCATTTTGTACGTATTACCTAGATGCATAACTTGTGTTTTTCCTAATACATAACGCATTAAATATCATACCATAACTGCTAAACAACCTGTATAGTGTGCTGTCCGGATAAAACAAAGCACTTATTTGCAAATTCAGAAAATGGTTAACACGTGTATCATTTTTAGGGTCAATTTTTAAGCTTTCGCCCTTATCGGGTTCGTCCGATACATACCAAAAAGAATTTGTATTCGTTCTCTTAAGTATGCTGGTTTATAATAGATATGTGCACTAAAATAAATAGTTTGACCATTCAAATATTAATTATTGTGCATTAAATAAATGTACATATGTTACATACAATATTACAAATTCTGTCCTAGAGCACATAAATCGCACATTAAAAGAATATATAGTAAGCATTCAGAAAATTTGAATATGTTACATGAAAAATATTATAATGTGCAATATTTTATTCATATTGTGCTGTAAAATGAAAAACTTGTGCATTAAAATTAACGCTGATCTGATTTTGACGATTAGTGTGATAATGATAACGCGTACTATCAATAATATATAACGAATAATATATAAGGAGCGATAACGCTCCTACATATTACATTAACTAAAAATTAAATTGTTCGCGACTTATGACGTCATCGTCACTTTTCTTAATAGCAACCCCATCTTTTGTATATTGATATTGATAGATCTGTTACTTGTTTGAAAGATATTTTGGAGAAGGAGACAGTTGATTAGGGTAGTAATGATAAGTTATTTATTTATGGAATGCCCATAGACGTTTTCAATCGATTTATTTGCGCTGAATACGAATCTGACCTTGAAAGTTGCAAATCACGTCAGATTATGGCGCCTTTTTATATTTCTTGCGGAGGCGTCCGCACAGCACTGAAAGAGTCCATCTAAATACTTCAACATTTATGACCAAACTTTTAGATTTCAGTATTCATTTAAGGTTTCTTATGAAGTCATTTTGAGGTTTCATTATATTCTTTGTAGGGTGCATCCTAATTTTCTCATGGTACAATGTAAGATTACTGAATGCGCTTATAATATTTTCAAATGCTGAGTCGTTATTATTATTTTTAAGCTGCTCATTATATTTTTATAGAGGTAATGATTGTATTGCACATTTATTTATTTACGTGTACAAATATATTATCAACGGAACATTTAAATATAGATATAAATGCACAATTATTTATTCTGATATACATTTATATAAATTTATTGCACATTAATTTTTTTAATGCACATGTAATTTTTTGCATTGCTCAAAAAAAATTTCTATTGGACAAATATTTTTGGTATTGGTCAAATATTTTATCAAATGCTTACAATAAATGCACGTTTTCTTTTATTTATTGCGCATATAATTTTTACTGATAAATTATTTGTTTCCCGTAGATCCTCACAAAATACATTTTATTTATAATGTATAAAAATACCTTCGACAAGTTCTTCGATGATATAGACTATTTTTGGTCACCTGGAGTTGCAAAAGATGAGTTAAATACTGAAATAAATAGGATCTATAAAGTTGTACGGAGAATTCTAAAAGGACTAACCTTCTCTGCATTTGGAACAGTCGCGACATTTTTTTCTAAAGCAATCACAAACAAGGAAAATTCTATGATGTTCGAATGTTGGCTACCTGGAGACAATCCAATTGTTGTTGGTTTCGTTTGGATTATGCAAGCTCACTTATTGTTCATTGCTGTCTTTAGCGTGATTGGATTCGATTGCATATACCTAGCTTTATGTACTCACGTTTATGTGCAAATAAGCTTACTGCAGCAAGAATTTGAGAGCTTAGTAATGTCAATTAACAATTCGCCATATGAAGATGTTCGTGCAAGATGTATGTTAAAAAAATGTGTGAATCATCATCAATTTATTTTAAAGTAAAATGTTTAATGGGTTTATTTCAGCTTGTTCACTATATTTCCATTTTAGGTTTTTTAATGGAATGAGAACAGTATATTCACCGCTTTTTGTGGCCCAGTTCTTCTCAACATTAGTCACGAATTGCATGGAATTATACATTATCTCTATCAAGTGAGTCTAAAAGCATAATTTAGTATTAGTCGTCCCAAAAACAACGTTATCATAAAATCGTTCGGGGTAAAAATTTCAACCTGCATATCGATAAACTGTGAGCAGCTTTTTGGCGGATAGCAACAAAATCATGTCTTGTGAGCAGAGGTCTTCAACGCCACATTCGAACTTTCAAATTTATCTTATGTCAAGTTTTTGTGCTTATTTTGTGCAGCAACAAAAAAATTGTGCTTGTGGGACATAAGTGTTTTTTATGCTCTCATACCTAAGTAGTACATAAACATGAGTCACTACCACTTTTTTATCAGAAGTACTGTAAGATTGACGTTAGGTTTATACTTGTCAAGTGTGACCGTTAAAAGTTACGTAAAACAGATCTGACCACGCCGACCGATGAGGCGAGGCTGTCCGGACATAATTAGTGTTTGTTCGTTCTAACATTTTGTATATGAACACGATTGATGTCATACTCTTGAAAACATTTGAAGGTAGGGAATGAATAATCCTTCAAATATTCAAATATCCTTGCGCATACACGTTTTTTTTGACAACTGTAATGCGTGCCATCTAGTACACAGTTATCACACTAGAAACAACGATTTTTGAAGGAATATAATGTGATTGCGTACCTTTCACATTTACAGTTTGCAGAAAAACTAAAGCTTAACTTTCTACGAATACGTGATAATGCGGTGCATAAAGTAGAAAATATGGACATATTTATCAATTATTATGGTAGTTAAGGGGTGAACAGAGTACTACCAAAAGATCTGATACCTGACTCTCGAGTATGTAAGTTACAAGGACAATTATTTTTAATAATAACACATCCGTACGGCCGTATTGCAACATGAAACTATAGCGTATTTTAGCATATGCTATTATTAGAGGCACATGTTAGATGTACACAATTAGTTATAAGTATTAACTATAACTTATAACTATAAAGCAATAAACACTGCGTTCAGCAAGGCTCATGATTAACCACTGATGTCCGACCGGGTATAACCGGTACGGCGGTACCTGGGACAACGGTGACTTTACTATTCATTTCTATATCTTCTGTTTTCGACTCCTAGCTCACGAACTACATGTGGTTTACTTTACATCTCAAACTCAGGAACCGTAATTTGGCACAAAATGATGTTATATTTCTCTCAAAACTAAAAAAAACTAAAAAAAAATTAAACTATTACCACACATACCTTATTCATCTGCCCAATGTGCAAAGGCCAATTCATTTCACAACATATGTTACACAAAACATAAGGGTTTTCCGTTCTCTAATTATAATACCTAAAGAACATAAACTTACGATTCATGAATTATGAATCACAAAACATTGATAAGTACCAATACTCAATTACTTGATAGACAAGACTTTCCATTCTCAATTTATAACACACGAAGAACAGTATCTTATAAGTGTCTGATTATTATACACCAAAACACATAAACTCCAAATTCTCAGATTCAGGTACACAAAACTATAAATGATTCACGATGAACATTAATTTTCAATGTTCAAACCATAATACACAAACTGCAAACGCTAAAATCTCAAACTCAGCTACAGCCAGTCGTACAATTATAATTACTGGCTTTGAAGTTGGTGTTATTTATACAACTAAAATAATTGAAACACCCAAAACCAGCTAGCTGTTAGAGTTAGTCAGCGATGACGATTTAGATATGATACTTTGTATAGAAGTAATACAATCGTTTTTATTTTTACCCCTATAAATTGAAAAGACATGTAAATTATAAAGCGACTCTTTATTTTCCAGTTGTACCTATGTTCGATTACCTAATCAAAATCTTGGGTCACACGATAAACAAAATTGCACTTCTACTTGACGGCTTTTAAAACGTCTTACAGTAGTAACGTTGAAAACAATAAAGTATCTACAATGTTTGAGGCCACTTATAAACGCTCAGTCCATTTGCTCGAACCTAGCACCGACAAACGCTCTCTTTCCACATAGCGTGTCTACAGAGGCAAAAATAAAAGTACGCCGAAAAACGGCATAAAGTTACACTTCAGAATGACATCGGCCAACAACAGAATAAACTCAAAACTGTTCATGTAAGAAGGAAACGCACATTGAATTTAGCGTTTGTCACATTATATTACCGAAAAACAAATATAACGGACACTCACATGACATCTAACCTATCCGTCATAGCATCGTGAGTCAAATAATCAAAACACGCACCTTTTTCACATAAATCTGCTTCCAAATTAACCAACAACGTACGTCTACGATACTCCAATAATTAAAAACAAACTCACCAGTACTAAAACATCAAAAACAGCTGATACAATACCAAATAGTTACGTAATTCCATCCCACAAAACAGTCATCTCCGAAATTTAGTCCGCCTATTGCTATGGTTCAACTTGGCACAAATTATCGCAATTTGTCAGGATTTCCAGCCGGCACATAGTTATATATAATCAACAACCTGCGTGCTCGAGTAAATTTTCCAATGTACCAAGCATGACGCATACGGTCTGGTTTTCTTTGTTCTTGAAATGTCGCTGAAATTCGTAAATCAAGAAAAAAATCGCATGGGCGAATTCTACTTCTGATATTAGAGGCACATGTTAGATGTACACAATTAGTTATAAGTATTAACTATAACTTATAACTATAAAGCAATAAACACTGCGTTCAGCAAGGCTCATGATTAACCACTGATGTCCGACCGGGTATAACCGGTACGGCGGTACCTGGGACAACGTGAGTCATTACAGACATGCATACAGTGCGTATCCATAATAGGCCTGTCCTATTTATCCCTAACAGCTATATATGTCAAAAACTCCCCCATTAATCTGTTATGGAATTTATCAAACGAGTAACAAATACGTTACAATGAGTTACAATATACAGGGTGAGTTATTAGTATCCTGGCTGTCGATAGCAACTAAATCGTTAGAGAAAGAAAAAATGTTTAACACAAAAGTTGTTTGACTCACCAATTTCTATAACGTAAAATTATTTTTATTTATACAGAGTGTTGCATTTAGCTGTGACGGAAAGTATGTACATACATTTTTTTAAATGGAACGGCTGGTATATTTTATTATTATATCAATAGTAATAAATTTGTTTATCCAACCGTATAGGTTGCTAACTGTCAGCGTTAATAGTTTCTGACATATTCTATTATTTCCCCAAAATATGCCCGTAGCAGGATCTTCTTGAAAACTATGTAAAAACGAAACTTTTGGAGATTTTGCCGTTAAACTATGTTAGACAATAGTCAAAGGCAGTAGATAGATGATAGTATCCAAAGATATTAGATTCACTATACATGGTGTTCATAAAACTTAGTAAATTTTGATGTTTTTCAAATGGCTTTTCCTTGAGGTTTTTAAATGGAACACCCTGTATATTATGTGCTAGTTGAATTGCTCACCGAGTTCTCTTTAATTTATATTAAGTATGCCATATGTCCAATTGTAGTCGTTTTCGTGATATTTACAAGTTAAAGAAGAATGTGTAATATTATTTAATAATGCCATTATTTTTTGTTATTTTTTGTTTGTCTCTCATTTGTAAGTCAGTTATACTGTATTAAAATACAACTTAGAAACAGTAATTAATACTATTAGCATTTATTAATCATAGAAATAAACAATTGAGATCTAACGACACTCAATACGTTATTGCTGTCAAAATTAGTAACAATATTTTTGTCTTTCCTCTGAACGATGGGTTATAATTATAGCAACCAAGAATTAATTAACATGATCTACATTTATGGCAAAACCGACAGAAATACATTAAGTAGCATCCAGAATGTATGCACAGAGATATCCGGATAGACGGCATCCCCAACCAAGTGTTATAAATACAGTTCGGTTGCAATTTGAACAAACAGGTAATATTAATTACCAGCACAAAACAAGAACTATAACGGTGACCAAAGAGGGAAGAGGAGGTCCTACATTGTGGCCACCAAGGTCCCCAATCCTCAACAAACTAAATTTATTTTTATGGGGATATGTGAAGGAACTGGTATACCTATCGGCATCTACTACACCAGAAAATTATTAATTATTAAGTGTTTATAGCTTGTTTCTCAATTTGCTTCAAATAGCTTAGTATGTAAAAAGAGATTTATTTTTTAATAAACGCTAACGGTATTACTGATTTACAACTAAGAGACAAACAAAAAAGAAAGAACAAGAAAATAATGTCATATATAGATAAAATTATCTACACATTTCACTTTAAATTATAAATATCAAGAAAACTATTGAAATTGGACATATGAAATATTTGACATAAATTAAAAGGAACTTGATGGGCAATTCAACTAGCACATAATTTACATGGTGTTCCATTTAAAAAACTCAAGGAAAAATGATTTGAAAAACATCAAAATATACTAAGGTTTATGAACAGCCTGTATAGTGACTGTAATATCTTTGGATACTATTATCTATCTACTAGCTTTGACTATTGTCTGACATAGTTTAAAAGCAAAATCTGAAAAAATGTCATTTTTGCATAGTTTCAACGAAGATTGTGCAACGGGAATATTTTGGAGAAATAATTGAATATCTGAGGTACACATAGAAATTTTAATTCAAATAAATATGCATAGACTCAAAGAAATCTGTTGGTTCAATAGAGGCAAAGAAATATTTATTTGCGGATTTGCGCATTTGTTTGAAATATGTGTTTGGTAGAAAGAACGTTGATTTGTGGCAAAACAACTTATGTTTCCAGTTATAGTTTGCAATTTATATATTATAAGAAACGAGATTTATTTACTTCAAATAATTATGATTGCGTTGAGTGAAAGAATTATATTTTTTAAATTAACGGTATTGTTGGTTGAGTTAAAATGCTGTATTTTAAGGTTGCAATAAATGGTTCTTTAATTAAAGAAATTATTAATTTGTTGAAGGAATTAATGTGGAACTATTATAGACAAGAATTTTTCGGAGAGTGCGGTAGACTCGCCACGTGTCTCTTCCTTTTTGGGATGTCGCACATCTTCGACCAGTGGTTCGTCTTCCCAGCCCTACATATAGTCAAGGTTAAGTTAGTAAAGTGTACGCTGATTTGGAATCGCAACTTGAACCTGCAGGCACTGTACTCTATAAGTCTATACTGTCGATCACGCGGACTTTATACTCTCGATATGTACGAAGTGCGAGTAGAGAGTTTACAGCGCCATCTAACAATACAGTTGGATGAGGTATTCACACAAAAAATATATTTATTTGAATCAAAATATGATTTCTTAGGTGTAAGTAAACCTATTTTAAAGCCAAAACAAAACTATTACTTTAAAGGAAATAAATCTCTTCTTGTGTACAAATATATTTATTTTAATCACAACATGATTTCTTTGGCGGAAGTATACCTATTTTTAAGCCAAAGACAAAATATTACTTTAAACGAAATAAATCTGTCCTTATATGTACCTATACAAATTTATATGCTAGAATTAAAATTATATTTCATTGGTGTAAAGAAACGTTTTTTTTTAAATCAAAACAAAAATATTACTTTAAAGGAAAGTAATTTTTGTTTGTATCCTTATATATTGATTTCACTTAAATAAATATTTCAAATAAATTGATATCTGCAAGCAAATAAGTTAGAGTATTCAATGAAGTGAATATTGTTGGCGTCAAGGAAATATGTTTTGACCCAAAAGAATAAACTCAAATAAATATATTTCTTAAAAACAAGAAATCGCCAAATTCATTAGTATTAATACAGTAATAAAATATACAGAGCGTTCCATTTAAAAAATCTACATACTTTACGTCACGCCTAAATGCAACACCCTGTATAAATAAAACTAATTTTACGTTATAGAAAATAGTGAGCCAAACAACTTTTGTCTTAAAATTTTATTTCTTTCTCTAACGATTTAGTAGCTATCGACCGCCGGGAAACTAATAACTCACCCTGTATGGTCAAAAATTGATATGAAATGAGGATTGTTTCTTTCTGAACTTAATTTTATTGTTTGGTAGTATAAGTATAATATCATTTAAACCTATAAACAATGCATGGTTTTCTCGATAAAGGCTTTATTATAAGCCTAAAATGGGTGCTCACGCAGCCTGGGATTCAAATTAAAACTTTCTTTTGGACACCATATACCTACAATGATACGATGATAAGTACTAAACAATCGATTTTTTTCAGTTCTAAAAACACTAACATGCAGGAAACTATTAACAAAGGATTATACTTACTAACAATACTTGCTCAATTTGGAATCTACTGTTTTCCAGCTGAATATCTGGCTGTACAGGTACGCACACCATATGATCAGTTTCATGATGCATCGGATTAAACATTTTACAATACATTTTTAGTAAACTATTGAATCGTTTTCTGAATATCTGTTTTATTGATAAAAGCATCATGAATAGCTTTGATCCAAATCTCATTTTTCCACCTGATAAGGGTAGAGCCCCAGATTCAAAATCAATCGTTGCATCTTGAATCAAGACCTATATAGATTTTGCTTTGGTGGTAAAATATCGCAAATAGTCGGCATTATTGGTATATTTATAGATTCTATTACCTTACTTTACCTAATTTTTAGCTGAAAAGTATATCGGATGCAGTATACAATTCACGTTGGTACGAAAGTAACCCAAAATTTCGCAAAGACTTAGTTATTGTCATGATGTCGTCTCAAAACCAACCCGGTTTTACTGCTGGTGGATTTTCTGATGTGCGAATCACTACATTTACATCTGTAAGTATACACTGCTTCGACGTTTGGTATACCAACGTTCGATGTGTAGGTACAAAATACCTACATATCGAACGATCTACATATCGATATTGCATACATCATAACACATAAACATATACCTTCAAATTTCTGGATCAATTAGATCCAGAATGCTGACAAACGTCAGCCGATTAAAGCTGTTTTATGCTCATCTTAATGCACGTTTTGACTTGTGAACCAAATGATGGGCTGCTACCATAACAGCTTTACTGCACCACACAAATACTATACTACTACTTTCGTCTTTAGCTAAACTTCTTTATAGTAACTAGGTAAAACTGTACTGCACCGCAGTACGATTTTATCATTCCACCTTCCTTTCGTCGGCGGCGAAATTCATTCTATCTTCGTCGGATCGTACTGCGGCGCAGTACCGTCAGTGGCTGGCAATAGCTTTAACAAGACAGGCACCAGTGAGGTGCAAGTGCAATGGTTCGTTGCGAACGCGCATTGGCATAAAAGCGTGTTACCTCATTACAGCTTCGTTCAGACACTTGTTGAGCAAGGTTCTGAATACTGCAATTGACCTTCAAGAAGACGAACCTATTCATACGAACCAATACACAAAGTTTTCAATCCAAGAATAACTTATTAGTTATGGCTTATTCTTAATCATCTCATAATAATTTTGGATATAAACTTACCTAGTTTTTGGACGACAATAATATCTTTTTCTTGTAGCAAGTATTTCAGTACCTACTGTTGTTTGAATAACATATTATTTGTTATAAGAATAATAACTCTTTATTCAAAGCAATTTTATTGGATTCAAGATGACAGTTTTTCTCTGTGAACGGCTAAAGTAGCTGTAATACAAACTGTGACTTTAATGTATATTTTTCAGGTGCTGAAAATGTCTTTCTCGTTCTACACCTTGATGAGGACCATGTTTAGTGACTAGAAAACAATTCACTACCTACCACAGTTAAGTTAGTTATTTTATTTATATAACACTATAACAAATAAGTTAGTAGTTGTCAATCTGCTGGCCAATGCTAAATTATATAAGCTATAATTATATGCAGGGTGTCCCACGACGTGACTGCCATAGCTTGGGAGTGTGTTGCAGGTATATGATATCAAGTAAAAAATGTCTAGGAACGTACACCCAAACCGCTATCGTAACCGAGCTACAAGCATTTGAAATTTTAGTAGTAATAGTAGGAATTCCCTATTAATTTAAAGGCCATTTAAAACGAAACAGCTTTATTTAAATAGTTACTCAACATGTCCACCCAGTTGCTGTACACATAGTCTAGCTTAGGGAATCCAATCCCGCAAATCCGCGGGATTGTAGCCATCAATTCCGCGGGATCCGCGAAATTGCGGGATCGCAAACAATAATAATATTCTTTGTGCTCAACCTAGTAAATATGCTAAATATGCTAAAGTTTTTATGCAATCAAAAACAACGTGTAGTAGCAGGAAGATATTTTTAGCATATAGATATAATACAAAATACAACAGTCGGAATAGTTTAAAAGTTACACTTTACATTGATTTTTGAATTATTTTCGGATAAAAGATAACATTAATATATAATGTCTCATCTTTTACATTTGTTGGTTATACCTATGTTGAACGGCGTTGAACGACGGCAGATACAGGTCCGTAGTAAGCAATTGCGAATTATTTTTAGATTGTTGTTATCATAGCAAATTTACATAGTGTTTTATTGACTTTTTGTTAGTTTTAAGTGTATGTAGAGTAATATATTAAGGTATAGTTTAGTGTTAGTATTAGTGTTAGTGTTCATCGTATAAGTTTAGTATGCCTGGACAAGGGTGTATTGTGCAAAGCTGCAAATGCCACAGACGCAAACAGAAACTGAGTTTCTATACTTCTTCTCGTTCCCAAAAGATATTGATTGGTAAGAGACAAAATTAAATGTTCAGAAAGCTTGTGATTTACCCTTGTCAAGATTACCCTTATGACTTTATGTTAAGTTTATATTTTCAAATGCTGTTATTTTTATGTTAAAATTTATAAACATTTAAAAACCAACAAAAGTAGAAGGCAATTAATTATTTGGCAACACGAATAAAAAAATATAAAGCAGCACGTGCTTTCATTCTCTTTTCCTAAAACATTTGTTTTAAAACTACTATCAATAAATATACCTACTTCATACAAATATTATTTTAAGTATTGTAATCTCTATCTGATGAAAAGAAATGTTCGTTTGCTGTTCGTTTCTTCAATTTGCTGTTTGCCGACGTCGTTTGTAAAGTGGGGTAATAATTTCCAATAGACAACTTTAAACCAGATTTTTTCTAAACTCGTTATCAATATGATCTGTTACCTTTAGGGTACCTATATATATAAGAAATATATAGGGCCTTTGGGGCCTTAGTACCTATGTCGGTCCTGATAGTTCCAAACGCAAGATGGCGCGAGGTCATAGAATCTGGCAGACAAAGATCAAAGGTGCCGCCGAGAGTTGCCGTTCTAATTATAAGATTCTGTGGTTCGGTTATTCAGTAGGAACACGGTCCAGTATCTCAAATTCGACACCTAAGCAACCAAATACAATACATCCTTAAGTTTTTTTACTTTTGTAGGTGATTTAGGTTAACAAGTTGACAACCATGCCAACGTTTTAATTGTCAAAAAGGTTTGAACGTCACAACAACATATATTATTGGCTACCATGGCAAAAAACGCAACTTCTCGCAATGACGTCACTTGTAGATGCGCGAGAGCAGACCGTGTTGGACCGTGAGTAGGATAGGAATGTATCGGTCGGTCGTATTTGATGCAAAGGAACGAATCCAGAGTCAAACCGACTTGGCACGAGTCCGTAATTTATGATGAGCAATTTATTGCTTTCTGCGGCGCTATGAGACATTTTCCCTTTTAATGAAGAATTCAAAAATTTTATATCGAGTCCCGCAAATCCGCGAATCCCGCACAGATAATCCCGCAACGTTGTTTCGGCGAAAACCCTGCGGGATCCCGCAATTGCGGGATCCAGCATTTGCGTGATTGGATTCCCTAGACCAGTGGTTCCCAAAGTGTGAGCCGCGGCTCCCTGGGGAGCCGCAAGGTGATCACAGGGGAGCCGCGGAGTATTACAGCAGTTTTACAATTCAGATCATATTTGATAAATCTTATTCGAGTAGGTATAGCGTCATCTAGCGGTATTCCACTAAGCGGTTACTTGCAGTGCTGGTTTGTATCAATACTAAATGTTTTTAGGTAGTTCTTTCCCGGCTACTAGATGGCGCTCTAACTGAGTGAAATTGCTCGTATGTTATTATTTCAATATAACTTAACACAAGTTACAGCATGTATAGCTGGTGCGTCGTATATGAGTTGACTAC
Source organism: Melinopterus prodromus (assembly GCA_964023965.1). Taxonomy (NCBI): domain Eukaryota; kingdom Metazoa; phylum Arthropoda; class Insecta; order Coleoptera; family Scarabaeidae; genus Melinopterus; species Melinopterus prodromus. Next base: position 30,555,282 of record OZ030394.1, on the reverse strand, counting down.
ATCAGATTTGTTCGATCAGTTGTAAGTTAAAGTCATACAGTCTAGTTTCTAGTTAGTTTCTAGTGTCTAGTTTGTGATATAAAAATGGAACGGTTTTTAATAAGTAGTAGTAATAGGCGCCCTGAGAGTGGCAATAATCAGGACTCGCCATCAACTAGTGACAACAGTGTGAAGAAACGCAAAATTCGAAGATATGATCAGTCTTATTTGGATTTGGGGTTTACCTCGATAGAGGTGAATGGTGAAGAAAGGCCGCAGTGTGTTTTGTGCATGAAAATATTGGCACCTGATTGCATGTTGCCGAGTAAATTAAAACGCCATTTAGAAACAAACCATGCGAGCACGATTGGTAAATCAAGAGACTATTTTGTCCGAAAGTTAAAAGGGTTAAACGAGCAAAAAAGTAGTTTACATAGGCATGCATCAGTTCCAACCAATGCTTTGTTAGTGTCATACAAAGTAGCACACATTGTAGCAAAATGTAAGAAACCACATACCATTGCAGAAGAACTCATTTTGCCAGCCGCTATTGAAATGGTAAATATTATGATCGGAGAGTCAGCTGGCAAGGTGCTGTCCAAAGTACCGTTATCAAATAATACAATCAGTCGTAGAATACAGCAGATTGCAGAAATAATGAAATAATGAGAGAAAAAGAGTTTGGTATGTAGTTGGATGAGGCAATAGATAACAATAATGATGCTCAGTTGATCTGTTATGTACGATTTATAGATGGTGACAGCTTTCTGGAAGACCTTTTATTTTGCAAACAGATAACTGCGGGTGCCAAGGAATTAGATCTGTTCGAAATTCTCGATACTTTTATATCTCAAAATAATATAGACTGGACAAACTGTATTTGTACAGATGGCGCCCGATCAATGTCTGGTTGTTACACAGGATTACAAGCTCTCATCCGAAATAAGGCCCCTCACGCAGTATGGACACATTGCATTATTCATAGGGAAGCATTGGCAGCAAAATATCTCAGCACTTCATTGACTCAAGAACTAGAGTCAGTAGTAGATGTTGTGAATTTTATTAAATCTCGTCCGTTGAAGGCAAGATTTTTCAAGAAACTTTGTGAGGATATGGGATCTGAGCACACTTTACTATTGTATTACAGCACTTCTAGATGGCTTTCTCGAGGCAATTTCTTACTGCGAACATTTGAATTGCGACAAGAAATATACATTTTCCTTCACGATGAAAAGCATAAATCTTCGGAACATTTTACTAACGAAGAGTTTTTAACAAAATTAGCCTTTCTCTGCGACATTTTTGATAAATTAAATATTTTAAATACCTCCCTGCAAGGAAACAATATGCACATAGTAAAAGCAATGCAGAAGATATCAGCTTTTATTAAAAAACTACAACTATGGAAAAGAAAACTGGACGACAATACAGGTAATGAGTGTTTCCCGCTGCTGTTCGGGTTTTTGACTTCCAACAACGTTTATCTTCATGAAAGGAACAAAATCATTTTTATCGAACATTTAACAGAGTTGATTAGTTGTTTTCAAAAATATTTTCAATTTGAAAATACCGATAAATTTCAATGGATTCAAGATCCATTTAAAGCGAATGCGCCACATGATTTTACTACTGCAGAAGAAGAATCGCTCATCGAATTATCTTGTGACACTACCCTTAAAGCCAAATTTGGTTGCATGGACTTACCACAATTTTGGATTTCCATTAAAAATAAATTTCCTCATCTGAGCAGAAAAGCGCTGAGAATGTTAATTCCATTTGCAACTTCCTATTTATGTGAGGCTGGGTTTTCGGCGATGGCTGTAATTAAAACAAAGTATAGGGCAAAAATTAACGTTGAAAAAGAAATGAGAGTTGCAGTTTCTAAATTAATTCCACGATTTGAGAAAATGTGTGCCAACCAACAAGCTCATCCATCTCATTAAATTCGTTTGTTGTTTTTAATTTGTTGAATTACATTACTTATTTGGATTTTATTATTTGAAATGTATTTTAGTTTTGTTATTTAAATTACATTTTTATTTTCATTTTATAGATCGAGTTTATTTTTTTTCCTATTTCATAATAATCCTTCATTCACCTTCACCAAAAATAAATGTTTTGCAAATGTAAATCTTACGATTTGACATAGGGGAGCCTTGGGAAAATATAGGCTTTATCAAGGGAGCCGTGCATCACATAAGTTTGGGAAACTTTGCCCTAGACTCTAGTTCTGCTTAGAATTGAAGTGGTAGCTCTGTCACAGTCTCAAGATCAGCACGAATAGTTTCTGCGGCATCCATAATTCATGCTACTAGTTGTTCTCTGTTTTCAATATTTTCTACATAAACTAATTTTTCAGTCTTGCCCATAAAAAGTATTGTAAGGGTTAAAAAAATCTAAAGGTTTATCTAAAACTTCAAATGCTTGTAGCTCGCTTACGATAGCGTGTTAGGTGTATGTTCATTAGACATTTTTGACTTGATCTCACCCCAGCAACACACTCTCATGCTATGGTAGTCACGTCGTGGGACATATATCAATACTAAATTATATAGCTATAATTTACTAGTATTTTGGCGATTGTTTTAAAATACGCTTGTTCAGCAAACTTGTTCTTTTGTTTGAAGAAGCCCAACGAAACATACATATACATTAGGGTGTGTCAAGAAAGCTACTTTTAGAGCAAATTTCAGGTTGATAAAAAGTTGTCTCTGTAAACCCACAAATACGACAATAACATTTGGTCCAATAAAAAATAGGTCTCCTGCATAAGTTATAATTTTTATAAAAAAGTTATGTTTTTACTTTAAAAAGACAATTGTTTGATTTGTTGTTCCAAACACCATTGATCTTAATTTACATTAAATACAAAAATAATCTAAATCTAATAAAATTACTCATTTTTACCCAAAGTGCGGAAAACTTAAACGGTTCATTAAAGTCATATTCTTTATACATTTATTTTACAAATATTGTTAAATTTCTTTAACTTGAAAAGACAAATTATTGCATGACAAAATATTTTTGTTTGAAGTAAACTATAAACTTGAGAACTCTTGCGGAGACACATTTTTTTTAATTGGGGCCAATCTGGTGGTATATGTGGTGAACAGAGTCAAATTTGATCTGCTTAAAATTTTGATTATCTAAAAAGATTGTAGTATGCTCCCTTCGATACCTACTAACTTTAGAGAGAAAAATGTGTAATCTATATTGCGTAAGGATGTCAAGTATGTAACAGTGTTCCTGAGTAACACACGATTTTTGTCTCGAACCTTTTTTTCAAATACAAATAAATAAAATAAATCAATACACACTATAACAGTATTTTCTTTTACGTTGTTTTCATTATGAAACCCTAACCATGGTTAAAAATCGATAAAAATTCCTTAATATTGATACACTCGCCTACGGGTCGTGGATAAACTCATGTTCGCTGTATATATATATATATATATATATATATATATATACTTAATTATGTACTCAAATAATATGCGATTAACTCACTATATTTATTTCTTTGGAGCAGTGGACGACCGGGGAATGTGTGTTTTCCGATGCAGGCTTAATGACCACTATTATAGAACGGCCAAAGCAATTTCCCGGGCACAACACCTACTAAAATTGCCTACTATATACTTTCCCCTTGTCTTATTTTTTCATTGTTTTATTTCTTCCTACTTCTTAAGTACTTAAGTTGGAAGTATTAATGTAAACAAATAACATGATTTATTTAAAAACTATGTTGCATACTTGTAACATGTTACTTGTTATATCCTATTGTTTGTTTCAATGTCGACGCCGACAAATAATATACATATTTACTAGACTAATAGAAAAAAAATTTTCCAGTGATTGAATGCTTATTGATAGCATCTGAATTGCGTCGGTTTGTGCCATTCCATATCATCAAGCTAAGTTATGGAACACATCTAGTTTTCAAATATTAAATAAATAGTGTATCTATCAATGTAAAACAGAATTAATAATATTTAACGAAAGAGTCATACACAATGTCTTCTATTCGTAGATTTGATTCCAATTAAATAACGGCAATGTTCAAAAGAATATTTAAATAGGTAGCTGATTCCTATATTTGATAATAACATACAATAACATGTAATTTTCATTAACCAGCCCGCCGATACAACATATTCCGAAAATCTAAAATAATGTTTAAAAGCAATAAACAGTTAATGTTACTTTAGTTATTTTTATTAATACTATAGTGTGCAGGCATTATACTTTCCAATGCTTTAAAAACTTTAATAATCTTGCAGACAAGGTACAAACGTAGACAAAACAAAATCTGATGAAAAAATGAAGCGATTCTGAAATCGCTTTACAACTAAAGACCTAGGTATCTATTTTTATATTGAAGCGTATTGTATGCTCTAATTACATAGATCTGGATTTTCTGTATAGTGGTCAAAGTAACCAATTTAATCTAAAATTATAACCTAACTTGAAAACTTCGGAAATTATCCCATTTACCAATATTCGAATTGGTCTATTTAGAATCTGAAATTGATGCTCTTGGTCTTTCATGTCGTGATCAGTTATACTCTAGAAACAGACTAAGCCAGTAGTAGCCAAATACACTCCAAGGAACGCAAAATGCTACATATCAGCGTAAGAGTTCAAATTCTGATATTTGTCACAATTATATACCATGTTGCGACAGTCTTTGATCTTGAATATTGCTTAGATCGATTGGAAAACCTTTTGATCACTATACAGGTAAGTACACACTATACTATAGTAATTTATGACTCATAATTTATAATATAATTTTAGGAAGTCGCAAGATACATAAATACAGGTCTACAGTACCTCAATGTTGCAATTATTTTACTTTCAAAATTATTCTGTGAGAAATTCAACAGAAGCCCGTCAAGCTGTATGCGAGAAATTAAGGCAATAATAGGAAAAGGACACACCATAGCTAATAATATATTAGAAGGTTTAAGATTTCTAAGGCAACTTAACATTTTGTTAAATAGCTTCAAGACTAAATAAAAAAATAAATTTAAATATTCGTATTATATGTTATGGAAATATAATTTTCAAGGCAGTGTTTGATAGAGAGATAACAATATGGCAAACTCTTCCTAAAACTTAAAGCTCTATTGAGATTAACTTACATACCTTTATATGGGAAGGGTCAAAACAACTGCACGGCTGAGCGAACGAAGGCACGTTCGTGTGCGCTAGGTCTTATAATCTTTCGAGAAAACTAGCTATTAACTGAGCACCAATAACTAGTGTATGGCTATTTAAAATACAGTGTATCCAAATGTTCCTCAAAATTTTAGATTGTCTTTTAGACTCAACAAAACGTTGCGCTACCATAGTACTGATTTTGCAATTAAATCTCATCGTGTATAATACCATCAAATGTAGGCAGACAGTACAATTTAAAACAATGATAACAATATTATCTTGATGCATTTATTATTCTCTCGACTTTGATTGACTAGGTACAAACATAAAAGCTGTTTTACACTGTCCAAAATATTAACCCAGATATTATATAATATTCGTACCAATATAAATTGTGTAGCACCAAACAGGGAACTGGTTCGAATATGGGCTAACTCCCCAAATTAGTCAGAAATTAGCGACGTGTCCCAAATTTCGTGCAATATCATAGCCAGTTTCTTGTTTGGTTTGCTTATGACTTGCGCACGACGGCTCCGCGAGGTCATTGCATGTACACAAACGTCGTTTATCTCTGTTTATATGTACGTATTATTACCTACGCAATATTAGGAAATCTGCCGCAGGTTTTTGTACGTGTCATAGATGCAAGTTTGCCTGCAAGTAACTGTGATTAGTCTGAGACGTGCTCCACACCATACCCCCGGAAACATCAGTGTGAAACTCTACTTAACCTTAATTTTTTTTTTATTCAATTTAATAAAGTTCTACGAAGCCTGTTTAAAGTGTCCCGTTCTGCGTCTCTACTAGTGAAGTAAAGCTAGTTACTTTCGGGTTACTTTCATTATGATCATTAACCTCTTCCGCTATGCAACCTTGGTTTAGATGCAGTACCGAATACTGAAACGGTGCAAAGTAACTGGTACAAAATAACGGGTACCCGAAAATAACTAAACTTTACTTCTAGTCTCTAGGTCTTTCTAACTTTCCGTTGATTTTTTTCTCTTTTTCTCTTCGATATAACAACCAATAAGATTGCACTCGATAAAATAAGCTTTTGTCGTCCTGTGCCATATATTCACGTTGATGTTAAATAAACTATGCTCATTACCTCAATAAGTCATAATTATGAGGTTATGATCAATATTAGAACTAGAAAAACCAATGTTTATGCGCACTGCGCAGAATCGGAGCATATCACCTTAAACGAAAAATTGTATACTATCATACACACAAAAATAAAAATATTTAAATTCTTGTACAAAATCAGAGCTGTTTTATTCTATAACATCTGAGCCAATATTTTGGACGGTGTAAAACAGCTTTATTTGCGGTGATTCTTGGGATTGTTTCAAAGCAAAGTGCTTTCCAACCACAAAGCAAAGGACCAAAACTAAATTAAACGGTCGCTGTATAAACCACAAATTAAAACACAGAATTTCCGAAACTCGCTACTACCAACTACTAATCTCATCCAAACATTTGCTTTGCTTCCTGCATTGTTGGATTCATTCGTGTTTGTCTTCGCAATCTTAGGTTAAAGGTGTTTTTTTAATGCAAACTGCTACACCTACACAAGCTTTAGTATGTTAATTTAAGGGATTTCTGACTAAGATTTGAAAATGTCCGCAAGGACGAAACCGGTCGTCTAATATCATTTATAATAAAGAACAGTATTGAACAGGGTCAACTTCGTTTCTTTTCTAAAAAATGCTTGTTCAGTACAGTTCACCTACAATCCCTATCAGTTTGTCGCAATATTTATCGCACAGGTGTATAATAAAAAGGTTTCTGTAAACGATTTTCCTAACTTATTAAATTAGTTTACTTATTATTGTTGTGTTTGTAAAAACAATCTCAAATTACTTACTTTACGCCTTTTTATTTTTGGTTTTATTGTATTTAAGTATTTAATCAAAGTATTTAATCATAAGTCTATCTAAGTTCTTTGATTCCTTATTGATTGCCACTAATATTAAAATGTTCTCATACTGAGTGAGAATTACCGAATCTCGCCACTACCACCCGCAGTAACAAGGGCCACAAAATACTGCCTTAAAGTGCTTTTGTGCGAAGTCTGATCACATTTTATTTTTTATAATAGTTCTTATTTTTCATAAACAGATAATATAATCCACGATAAAGAACATGTTAAATGTAGACCAAGAAGGTGGGGCTAGAATTGGATATGCTAAATCAGTGGGTGATATTTATTCAGATTTACAACGGAATGTTTAGGTGTTTGCAATTAAAATTATAAGTAGCACTGAATTTGGAACGTAAGCTAGTATTAGCAAACGTTCCAAAAAACAAAAAATCTGATGTGGCCAGGCACATGACTTTATCATACAATATATAAAATTAATAGTTTAGCTGCATGAGAATCTATTCTATAGAGATAAAGCGTAGGTATTGTCAAAGCATCAGCATTTGACACTACCTACACTACGTCATTAGAATAATAGTTATTTATGTCACAAATGCCGAAAGTACGGAATAGCGCGACGAGTGGTGATACGGCGCGTGTCGCCGACGCATATGAGCGAGTCGCGCTATCTAGTTTTTGGCAGGAGCGACATCAACGTTTATTGTGTTGCTTTTTAAGAAATACGTATTTAAAAAAAATAAATGATTTCTGTATAGTAAATGCTAGGTTGGTACCACTTTGACGAAAGGTGCGTTCCGATTGGTAGGTAATGGTAGCTAATGGCGGTGGTAGAATACGAAATTATAGTATTTCTTACATATCGTGATAATGACACATATTAGTTTGCATGTACATAAACATGAGTCACTAGCAATTTTCTATTGGAAATACTATAACGGCGTCTGCTACCACTGCCATTATCACTAATGAAAACGCACCTTAAAAAGGTAATTCAAATTCTGACAGATTTATATTTGTTCATGACACATCTCTACCAACATACTAAAATAAAACTACACTCATCCCTATACTTTATTTATAATTTTCTCAATGTATCATTTTTAGAATTACATATAAAGACTGGTTGATATTTCTTATCAACAAACAATCAAATTGGTGATCTTGTTTTATTTGAAATTTGTATTTTATAATTTTGCGCACTACACCTGCACGTTCCATAGTGGTTCTCCAACCTCTGATGAGATCAGCTGTTTTCGAATGTGACAACACAAAAAAAATATTTGTCAAAATCCTGGCTACTATGTAATTTCATATCAATGCTGATGCGACCGATCTCGATCAAATAGAATTTGCTCTTGAAGGTAAACTATTAATTTTACCAAAAAATGTTATAGGCATAAATTATTTAAAATTTCCTCTACTTTAATTTATTAATTAACTATTTTGTCGAAATTACAGAAATGGCGGCTCATTTCCAAAATCCTTGAAGAAGGCTTAGAATAAACTAAAAAGCTAAACTATTAATTTTACCAAAAAATGTCATAGGCATAAATTATTCAAAATTTCCTCTGCTTTAATTTATTATTTAACTATTTTGACGAAATTACAAAAATGGCGGCTGATTTCTAAAATCCTTGAAAAAGGCTTGGAGTAAACACCCAGTTCCTTTGGACCCTTTTGAACCAAAAGTTCAACTCTAAGTATGGTCATGAAACTTCTAAATATGAAGTTCCGTGCCGATACCTTTAGTAGTTTCTCCGGAAATGAATTAACAAAAATTGGGTACACACAGACACACACACACACACACACACACACACACACACACACACACACATACACACACACACACACACAGACATTTTTTTGTACCTTGGTCAAAAATGTTCAGGGGACCCATAGAGACCTATTTCCGCTAAAATCTCAAAAATTTGTTTCGGCACGATTACAATACTTTACATACTGCGTATGATAAAGTAAAAATAGCCGGCTGATTTCTGTTCTGTTCTGATTTTTTGAATATCGGGGCTGTTTAATTGATCGCAAGTAGACTACGACATAGCCAACAAGACTACAACAAAGGCAACAATAATCCGTCGCCTAGACTCAACAGAATTGAGGCGCTTGCACGCACGTAATCTTGGTATTATTCCTTGGATCCGAAATTCCCTAATTAATGACACTATTCTATTTCTTTTAGCCTAGTGCGTAAACAGATTCGGACAAAAAATGCTTGGTCAGTAGTCACCTACAACCCCTATCAGTTTGTAGCAATATTTATGGCACAGCTGTATAGTAAAAAGTTTCTGTAAGCTAGGTCTAAGTTATTAAATTAGTTGAGTTATTATTGTTCTCTCTGTAAAAAACAATCTCCAAAATACTTACTTTACGCCGTTTTATTTAATTATAGGTCTATCTAAGTTCTTTGATTTCTTAGTGATTGCCACAAGTAATAAAATATTCTCATACTGTGTCGGAATTACCGAATCTCGCGACTATCAACCGCAGTAACAAGGGCCACAAAATATTGCCTTAAAGTGCTTTTGACGAAGTCTGCTGACATTTTATTTTTTTAATAATTCTTATTTTATTTTTCATAAACAGATAATATAATAATCCACGATAAAGAACATGTTAAGTGTAGACCATTAAGGTGGGGCTAGAATTTGGTATGCAAAATTATTGGCACTAAATCTGTTACTATACCAGAAATTGAGTAATATGTATAATATCGTAATCTAATAATAACCTTAGTATCTAACATCTAGATCTAAAGATAAATAAAAATAAAATTATAGGTATTACTAGGATATAAGTTTGCAGATTACTAATAGTATATTATTTGACGAGCACATAATTAAGGATATAAATCACGAGCAAGTTTATACGCGAGCCCTAGGCGAACGTGTAAACATACGAGCGATTATCCGCGAGTATGTTCGAGTCAAATACGGCATTTTATCTACGACTTATAAATTCCATTTCATATTTTAAATGTGTTTGTCTATGGTAGCGAAGCGAACTGTCAAATAACTGTAAACCACGTAGATTTTGACAGACTTGACAGTACTTTTTTACAATGATGAGAGCTCCTTTGAACAATGAAGTCATTATTCCAATGACTGTCATTATTATGCAAAGCTACTTGCATCGTAATCATCGGCGTGTATCATGATACAGATTATATACTCATCGATACGTATTCAATGTACTGATTATATGTGAGATGTAGATAAATTTGTATTATCGATTTCAAGTCAACATGGTAATGCATTTAGTGAAATATTGGTTTTCAGATAACACAACAAACTCGGATTTAAAAAAAAAAACTAACAAAGCCTTATCACAGAATTGTGCATTTTTTTTAACTATGGAATAATTGCATTTGATTGGAAGTGTCTGTCCAGCACTTCCGGCTAAATGGAGTTATTCCCACAATTTATTACGAAATCACATATATTCTATAATTGAAAGAAAGATAATTGACTTGACATGTTTTGGTGGGGTACAGTCGTACAGATACCTTTTTAAAAAGAGTGGTCTACACATTTGGTGCTTTTTCCGGTTGTACAGACGAATGTTTTTGGTTTTGAGAATGGTGAAACTTAACAAACTGTTGTTTCTTTTATTTTACTTATTCGAGACAGTCTGGTAAACGATTCCAGCCAAATGGGGTTAGGTAAACCCACGGTACACTAAAACGGCGTAGACCATGCTCAGACGTATCTGTACGAATATATTTTGAAACGGCGCCTGTGGGCTGCCTGTGACGTGACGTCAGGCATGTAGAAGCGCAAAAGGGAACGTTTTTAAGAGGCTGATTCAACCTAACTTCAGGACTGTTCTGGTGGTACCCTATTGGTGCAATTATTCAAACTGTACAGTGCTCGTGTGGGTTTATTATTGTATAATTATAGCATCTTATAAGATGGCAACAATCTAAATTAACTCTTCTTGGTGGGACTGGCACGATATTTATTATACCCATTACCAATTTTAAACAATTGCTGCTCAAAATAGAAGTATAATTGGATATCGTGATAAATAGGAATAACATTTCAATTATGTTCGTTTTTGTGTCCACTCCGCGGTAGTTTAAGTTTACGTCAATGTAAACAAAAATAGTAATGAGTGCCTCTCTATCTACCATCTACCACAAAAATACTGGAACTCGCTAAAATTCACATTTATATTTACTGGACAGATTTCGAGAGCTCTAACCTAGAAATCAGATATAATCTAAAATTATAGATAACTTGCGAACACCGCGCAAAGAAGTATTCCAATCAAAATTAGGAGATTACGTAAAAACTCTACTATTATATCAATCAGGTTTCTGCCTAAGCAAGTATACTATTATATCATTAAAAACTCCATGTCAATTAGGTTAGCTAGCAGAATAATATGCATATAAACAGTGCTGTTCAGTGCAGTCCAAGTATGGTATGATGCAGAAGCTCATTACGGGTTTTGTACTTGGATTTAAATTACATTACGGTGAATCAAAATCCTTACGTACGATTTTGATGATCGAAGAGGATTTCTAGACAAGAGATGTCATTGCTAATTTTCATAATTTCCATGAACCGACAATAAAAACACTCAGGTATGCTGAAAATTACCGCTTTTTTCTCAGATTTCTTGGTAATATTACTGGAAGACGTCTCTATAATATTACTATATAAGAAATAATAAGGTGCTGTCGATCGGTTGTTGGACCCACCTCTTAAGGTTCCCGTCTCCTACCCAAAAAATGCCAAACTAACCCACGACATAATTAAAGCGCCAATCGTGAAATTTTAGCTACCATTTGATTCTGTAGGTCCTTGCAACTGCAATTGCAAAAGATTTCAATATTTATGCAGATCATTTATGAAAATTTTAGTGTTAAAAAAGATATGGAAATATTTTTCAATGGCAGTTGTGTCATTGCAGTGGCAGTTGGCAGTTGTGATTATTGTCAGCTGTAATATCTCATAAAAATACATTACAGGTTAAATATAAGAGCACGAGTTACTTTTTTCTAAACTTCTCTAGAATTGCATTCTGGTGGTATTGTAGTGAGTTTGCAAACATTTTTACAATAGATCCATATAGTAATTCAGGCATTAAAAATTAGATGGCGCGGCCTAATTCCATATTTTATTGAAATATCTTGTTATGTCGATAGTGAAAGTATTATATCTTCGATTAGAAAATATACAAAAACATACTTTTTTTTTAAAGAGCGGAAGGGATTGAAGACCCTCCTCCACCCGTCCACTATGTTCGGGGACATTCACTCTGTTCTTTATTATTTTGGGGATGCGGTACTCCAGCTGTCCGTCCCCGACTTCGGACTTCCTGAAGTCTTGATTGTCCGGTTTTCCTGGCTCTTATCCTTCTCTCGCTCCGATCTATCCTGGAGGATCTCCTGCGCCGGCTGTCCGGGCGCTATCTCATCTTCTTTCTATCTTTTCTATTCTGTTCCCAGGCCCGTCTTGGTCCCTTATGCACTAAGGGGCGGGAGGTCCTGTTGCTTCCCGATGTTTATCATCCGTGCTCTTTTCTTGGAGGATTCTTCTTATGGTTTCGGAGATGTGTTTCCATTGATCTGGACCCTTCAGCATCTCTTCCGCCAGCTTCTCTTCTGTCAGTCCTTCTTTGTGCGGGTACGCTCTTCTCAGTTGTTCCCATTGAGTGCTGTCAAAGAGCGTATGGCCTGGTGTGTTCATTCCTCCGCAATACGCACATTCCGGACGCTCTCTCCTCTTGTACTTGTGGAGGTAGGTCCCGAAACAACCATGTCCAGTGAGCGCCTGTGTGAGCTCGTATGTAACCTCACCATGCTTTCGGTTTACCTAGTCTGCCACTCTGGGTATTAGACGGTGGGTCCAGCGGCCGACTTCCGCGTTGACCCACTCCGTCTGCCATCTTTCCAGCGTCGTGTTTCTGTGTTCCCTTCTTGTCACTCGGTCTTCGGGTGTCTGAAGGTGCTTTCGGGCTCGTTCATCGGCCTTTAGGTCTATCGGGACTAGTGAGGCAACAACCTGAACAGCCGCTGTCGAGACTGTTCGGGATGCCGACGACACCCCGATGGCTGCTCTTCGCTACACTTTAAGCAGCCTCAACAAAAACATACTGTCAACTCAACAACACCATACTGTCAACTCTAAAATACACTTAAAACTCCTCCAGAAAACAAAACACGAAACCAAAGCGTGAACCTTACAACAGTCAGTTGGCAGTAGGCGCGGCTTCCCTACTACGCATACGCTGCAAACATAGGTTGAATATGCGTCAAATATAGTAAATACGGAATAAATTCAAATATGGCTGTAGTGGCGCCACCTACATCTGATGATTTGTTCATTTCGACACTTTGTAGTAAACGCGCCATTTGAATTGTAGACCATGCAATAGAGATTCTTGTGTGACAAAAATACTAGCAGGAAGCCGACGGTCCCAAGTCACGTGGAACAGTCCGTTGATGTAGATTTCGTTTTTCGCTTGTAAAAACTGAACCTATGGAGCAATCTTGTTGCCTTCAACAAACCAATTGTAGAGAATGAAAAGACGAAAAAATAAACCCTCCGTGGACTCGATCGCATTAAAACTAACGGAGGAAATTCGGAAACCGGAAAAATTTACGTTCTTTTCAAAATTTCAGAACTCCGCCATTTTTAAAGTAGTAGCGGAGGCTTTTTGCGACAAAGTAGCGATTGATTGGTACTTTGAGTGTGCACCACCCAGGCGTTGTCCGATGATTACATTTTGCACAATTGCGATTTGAATGTTTTTTGTGCAATATGGTTCAGCGAGCCTGGATGCGTAGGAGGTGGTCCGATTTTAATTTTTTTAGCGTATTTCGAAAGTAGAAGTATTGTGCTACAAACGTGTATTCTGATTTTGCGTTAAAGTGTTGCAAAATAGGCGAAACATGCTTTCAAATAAGATCGAAAACTGCACCGCGCCTCAAAACGGTCGAGTAGTGGGGGTAGGCGGCCTACGCGGGGAAACGCGTATCTATAGTAATCCCAGCGCGTTGCGCGTTTCCTGGAGTCGGCCGCCTACCCCACTACTCGACCGTTTTGGAGCGCGCAGCACTTTTCGGTTATGTTTGCAAGCATTTTTCGCCTATTTTGCAACATTTTAACGCAGAATCAGAATAGACGTTCTGTAGCACTATACTTCTACTTTCGAAATACGCAAAAATAAATAAAATCGGACCACCTCCGACGCATCTAGGCTCGCCGAACCATATTGCATAAAAATATTTAAATCGCAATTGTGCAAAAACTAATCATCGGACAAGGCCTGGGTTGTCCACACTCAAAGTACCTATCAATAGTTAGCTAGGTTTGAAAATGGAGGAGTTTTAAATTTTTTCTTGTTTTTTCGAATTTCCTCCGTTAATATTAATTCAATCGAGTCCGTGCCGGGTTCATTTTTTTCGTCTTTTCATTCTCTACAATTCATCTGTTGAAAACATCAACATTGCTCCATCGGTTCATTTTTTACATGCGAAAAACGAAAAAAGACACGATTTTTTTGTTTTTTTGTTTATAACAAATTAAGATATGATATTTGTGAGTAGGAAACATATCACAATACATCTACGGACTGTTTCACGTGACCTGGGACCGTCGGCTTCCTGCTAGTATTTTTGTCATGAACTCGGTCATTTTCTGCTCTATTGCCTGGTCTATTGTTATTACGAATATAGTTATTACGAAAGTTCATACATTTTTATGTTCTTCAGAACAAAATTGTTCGAATATTCTAGTCTAGGTCTAGTATCTTCTGTTTACCAAATACATATGTTCCACGCATTTCCGGCCAAGTGAGGGTAGACAGACGACATTACTAAGTACAAATATTCCTCTATAACTACTCTATAACAAAACACTCTGATATGGCGTGAGGGTACATTTGAGGGTACATTTTGGTGACATTTGAAACAAAAACATTCTACAGGTACTTTTTAACAAGTGTCATTTCACTGCAGTTACCAGTTTGCACTGCAGTTACCACATGTATGCCGATGATATCCAGCTGTATGCCCCCATTCACTTCGAGACCGGCAACGACAGCCTGGACTCCATTAACGAAGACTTGGCGCGTGTCTATGGCTGGGCAGCTACCAACTCCCTGGTGCTGAATCCTGGAAAGTGCCAGGTTCTATTTGTTGGCAACGAGGAGGACGTCGAGGCTGTGAGATTGGCTGGAGTCAGCTGGCGTTAGATGGTGCTAGTCTTCCCGTGGTGACAGAAGCAGAAAACCTTGGAATCGTCTTCGACCGTGGTCTTACCTTTGATGGACACGTAGATAGGCTTTGTCAGGCTGCGTATGCCAAATTGAAGCAATTGCATCAATTTAAATCGGTTTTACCGACTGATACTAAGCTTATGATTTCAGATTCGTTGGTGCTTTCAGCTGTAGGTTATGGTGACATCGTTTATGGTCCGTTCCTCTCCCAAGCAAATAAGACATACAAGGAATACAATATAGTTGCATTTCCTATGCAACTGGATGTCCCCGTCGACAACACGTGGGTCATGTTTTTCGGGAGCACCGACAGCTTCGGTTGACTGAGAGGCGATTCACCCACTACGCAGAGATGGACGTTCAGCGGGGTATGATGGTCAACCCTCCTATATGGCGGCCAAGATCGAGCTAAGAGGTGATGCTCATACGAGAAGACTTTGCTATGTCGCCTCCATGGCGACAGTACCAGTGCACAGGACAGCATCCTTCAGAAAGACTTTTTCGTACCTTGCGTTAAGAATCTTAAATACGACTCTCATTGAATTCGGTCCTTATACCTAAGGTAAAACCAACGCTATTTTGAAGAGGGAGATTCTTGAGGGAGGCTTAGCGGTTGAAGATGATATATATTAACTTGTTTTAATCTGTCTCTATTTTTGAATGGTGCCATTTTAAATCACCTTGGTTTTATAGGTGCCTTTTGTATTTATTTATATACAATAAAGCATTTCATTATTTATATTATTATTATTATCATTTGAAATAACATCAAGGATGGCGGCGTAACCATGGCCAACTTTTGTTTTTCTTATGGGCGCCATATTGAATTTTGGCATTTTCCGATAGTCGTGTTTTTTCTCATTTCCGCAATGTATAACATGTTACCATTCTTTTTTACAGTAATGGTGTAATAATCAAAAAACCTTCAGGTACCCAACTGGAGCTTGGTTACAGACCGCCGGAGTCGTTGCCAGGCAACGCCAACAAAATGCACTTGAATTTGGAATTTTCGATAGTCGTGTCTTTTCTCATTTTCGAAATGTATAACATGTCATTATTTTTTAAAACAATGGTTTAATAATAAAAAATGTGATGTGGCCAGGCACATGACTTTATCATACAATATATAAAATTAATAGTTTAGCTGCATGAGAATCTATTCTATAGAGATAAATCGTAGGTATTGTCAAAGCATCAGCATTTGACACTACCTACACTACGTCATTAGAATAATAGTTATTTATGTCACAAATGCCGAAAGTACGGAATAGCGCGACGAGCGGTGATACGGCGCGTCACCGAAGGCGGAGTGTCGCCGTCGCATATGAGCGAGTCGCGCTATCTAGTTTTTGGCAGGAGCGACATCAACGTTTATTGTGTGGCTTTTTAAGAAATACTTAAATTTAAATTTTTAAAAATAAATGATTTCTGTATAGTAAATGCTATGTTGGTACCACTTTGACGAAAGGTGCGTTCCGATTGGTAGGTAATAGTAGCTAATGGCGGTGGTAGAATACGAAATTATAGTATTTCTTACATATCGTGATAATGACACATATTAGTTTGCATGTACATAAACATGAGTCACTAGCAATTTTCTATTGGAAATACTATAACGGCGTCTGCTACCACTGCCATTATCACTAATGAAAACGCACCTTAAAAAGGTAATTCAAATTCTGACAGATTTATATTTGTTCATGACACATCCCTACCAACATGCTAAAATAAAACTACACTCATCGCTATACTTTATTTATAATTTTCTCAATGTATCATTTTTAGAATTAGATATAAAGACGGGTTGATATTTCTTATCAACACACAATCATATTGGTGATCTTATTTTATTTGAAATTTGTATTTTATAATTTTGCGCACTACAGCGGCACGTTCCATAGTGGTTCTCCAACCTCTGATGAGATCAGCTGTTTTCGAATGTGACAACACAAAAAAAAATCTGATGTGGCCAGGCACATGACTTTATCATACAATATATAAAATTAAAGTTTAGCTGCATGAGAATCATACGTCATTAGAATAATAGTTATTTATGTCACAAATGCCGAAAGTACGGAATAGCTCGACGAGCGATGATGCGGCGAGTCTCCGAAGGCGGAGTGTCGCCGTCGCATATGAGCAAGTCGGCTATCTAGTTTTTGGCAGGAGCGACATCAACGTTTATTGTGTTGCTTTTTAAGAAACACGTAATTAAAAAAAAGAAAATGATTTCTGTATAGTAAATGCTAGGTTGGTACCACTTTGACGAAACGTCAAGTTTAAATGTGCGTTCCGATTGGTAGGTAATGGTAAGCTAATGGCGGTGGTACAATACGAAATTATAGTATTTCTTACATATCGTGATAATGACACATATTAGTTTGCATGTACATAAACATGAGTCACTATCAATTTTCTATTGGAAATACAATAACGGCGTCTGGTACCACTGCCATTATCACTAATGAAAACGCACCTTAAAAAGGTAATTCAAATTCTGACATATTTATATTTGTTCATAACACATCCCTACCAACATACTAAAATAAAACTACACTCATCGCTATACTTTATTTATAATTTTCTCAATGTATCGTTTTTAGAATTAGATATAAAGACGGGTTGATATTTCTTATCAACAAACAATCAAATTGGTGATCTTACTTTATTTGTATTTTATAATTTGCCGCACTAAAGCGGCAACGTTCCATAGTGATTCTCCAACCTCTGATGAGATCAGCTGTTTTCGAATGTGACAACACAAAAAACTATTTGTCAAAATCCTGGCTACTATGTAATTTCATATCAATGCAGATGCGACCGATCTCGATCAAATAGAATTTGCTCTTGAAGCTAAACTATTAATTTTACCAAAAAATTTCATAGGCATAAATTATTCAAAATTTTCTCTACTTTAATTTATTAATTAACTATTTTGTCGAAATTACAGAAATGGCGGCTCATTTCCAAAATCCTTCAAAAAGGCTTAGAATAAACTAAAAAGCTAAACTATTAATTTTACCATAAAATGTCATAGGCATAAATTATTCAGAATTTCCTCTACTTTAATTTATTATTTAACTATTTTGACGAAATTAGAGAAATGGCGGCTCATTTGCAAAATCCTTGAAAAAGGCTTAGAATAAACTACCAGTTCCTTTGGACCCTTTTTAACCAAAAGCTTTTCAGCTCTAAGTTAGGTCATGAAACTTCTAATTATGAACTTTCGTCCCGATACCTTTAGTAGTTTTTCCGGAATCATCGCCACAAAAATCGTTTACACACACACGCACGCACACACACACACACACACACACACACACACACACACACACACACACACAGACATTTTTTTGTACCTTGGTCAAAAATGTTCAGGGGACCCAAAAAGACCTATTTCCGCTAAAATCTCAATTTTTGTTTTCGGCATGATTACAATACTTTAGCATACTGCGTATGATAAAGTAATATTTGTCAAAATCGTGGCTACTATGTAATTTCATATCAATGCAGATGCGACCGATCTCGATCAAATAGAATTTGCTCTTGAAGGTAAACTATTAATTTTACCAAAAAATGTTATAGGCATAAATTATTCAAAATTTCCTCTACTTTAATTTATTAATTAACTATTTTGTCGAAATTACAGAAATGGCGGCTCATTTCCAAAATCCTTGAAAAAGGCTTAGAATAAACTAAAAAGCTAAACTATTAATTTTACCAAAAAATGTCATAGGCATAAATTATTCAAAATTTCCTCTGCTTTAATTTATTATTTAACTATTTTGACGAAACTACAGAAGTGGCGGCTGATTTCTAAAATCCTTGAAAAAGGCTTGGAGTAAACACCCAGTTCCTTTGGACCCTTTTGAACCAAAAGCTTTTCAGCTCTAAATTTAATCATGAAACTTCTAAATATGAACTTTCGTCCCGATACCTTTAGTAGTTTCTCCGGAACCGTCGTCACAAAAATCGGGTACACACATACACACACACACACACACACACACACACACACACAGACATTTTTTTGGACCTTGGTCAAAAATGTTCAGGGGACCCAAAAAGACCTATTTCCGCTAAAATCCCAATTTTTTTTTTCGGCACGATTACAATACTTTACCATACTGCGTATGATAAAGTAAAAAACACGTTCTTCTTTTTCTTGTTGTTTGTCGTGCTTCTCAAGTGACCAACTGCAGCTTGGTTACAGACCGCCGGCGCCGGACTGACCAAGAGTGCTTTGGATTAAAAACATTCAGATTGTAAATGAAGCAAGTTTATACAACATACAGATTATTTTTTAGGTAAATCTTCAAATTGGCCGTTATTTACTTGAAGGCATAAAAGCGTGCCCGCTTTGCTACATGTTGTTATGCTCTTCTAACTGTTCTTCCCGGAATAGCATTGACCGCATTTGTTATTCGATCCCGCAGATCGTCGATATTTTTGCGAGTATCGTGTTAAATTTTGTTGTTCACAGTTCCCCAAAGAAAATAGTCCAGATGACTTAAATCAGAGTATCCACCACACCACCATTACCAATCCAGCGATTTGGAAATTGTTGATTTAAATAATTTCGTACAATTGCAAAGTTTGACTTGTGTGGGGTTTGTACGGTTTCAATTTCTCTGTTCGTAATGGTCTGCAAACACGAGTTTGCGGCAATTCCAAATTAAAGGCCACTTACCGCTTAGAAATCCGAGGTTTGTCATTTATCTAAAAACCAGTAGTTGAAGCATTGCAAATTATGGTAATTTTATGCTTACCATTTCTAAAATACATCTTTGATCAGTTTCAACATTTCCATAAGGATTATAAGAATTGCAGGGTTTACTAAACGATCCATGGCTCGCTAAATTTCCGGCCAATGTTAGGAATATTGTACGATGCGACATTTCTAAGAGAACAATAATAAACCCTTATTATATCACGCTTTTCGTTATTGGTAAACGGCGTTTTGCATCCACAATCAAACACAACTCAGGTTTATTTGGTTAAATGGCAAACCTAACGCTGAGGGCGCCGCTTGATCCAAGTGCATTTTGTTGGCGTTGCTTGGCAACGACTCCGGCGGTCTGTAACCAAGCTCCACTTGGGTACCTGAAGGTTTGTTGATTATTACACCATTATTTTAAAAAAGAATGGTAACATTGTGATAACTTGGGATACTTTGGATGCACTAATACTCAGGTAAATAATAGTCTTGAAGATTTATAACATAAGAGGACGTTTATTCGATCAGACCCAAATATGCACACATCTGATAGACAATAAAAACTAGTCGCCACACCGGCTCGGAGTGAGCGCGCGCACTATACGGAAAGATACAAATAATACCAATTGACTTTATTACACCCTTATCCTAATTACGGATAATTGCAGATGGTAAGGTGGAGAGCTAAGGTGGGTTGGCAAGCTAAAACGAGGGGATAATCCGGATTAAAATGGACGGGTACTCTAGATGACATTAATTCCTTTTTTACCAGTTCAAAAGAATTCTGTTGCTCTTTTCCTAATGAAATTGTACACCTTTCTTCAGCAATTTGTGTAAAGGATTTAATTCCGCGGATATATTTGATCGATATTTCGCGTAATAATTTACCAACCCTAAAAATGCCCTTACTTCCGTTACCGATGTTGGAACTTTGCAATTAGCTAAGGCCTCGACTTTCTTAGGTGACGTATGAAGTCCTACGTCATTTATTTTGAACCCCAAATACTCTACTTCACTTTTACAACAACTACATTTAGATAACTGCAATCGTAATCCAAAATTGCACAGTCGTTCAAATACTTTATCTATTAATTTAAATGAGAAGCTCTATCTACCGAAGAGAAAGATAGATACGCCAGAAAGATCATCCACAAAGATAGATACGCCTTCTATGTCAGAAAAAGTACACTCAATTAAGCGCTGAAAAATACCTGGGTTTGAAGCAACTCCATAGGGGAGACTATTATATTTAAACAACCCCTTATGCGTGTTAATTACTACTAATTTCTTTGAGTCTTCGTCCAATTCTATCTGACAATATGCTTGAGAGAGATCAATCTTTGAAAAATATTTGCAGTTTCTTAAATTAACCAAGAATTCTTCGACTCTTGGTTTATTATTTATTGCCTTGAAATTAAATAAAGTTACATCGATGTGTTCGTCAGATAAATCGGCATCCATTTCGACATATTTTATATTTTTACGCTCTCATGACATGGAATTTAATTTGTGCAAACGGAACTTACATGACCAATTTTCCGACAACGGTGACATTCGGCGCGGCGGAATTAATAACGGCTGTCCTCCTGTACCGGTACCGCTGTTGGAAGGATCCGCCATATTCTTGCCCCGTGACTGGAGATGTACCCCTAGTTTAACGTGTTGCCGACTGCATACTTGGACCATAGTAAATTTGCTGACTTTACCTCCCGCGGCCAGCGACGCATTGATTTCGGCTGCTTCCATGCCGGCAGAAATTTGCAACGCCTTCCTATAGGTCGGTCTCCGACAGCAACCGTTGGCGAATTTTTCGTTCTTTAGACCAAACACCAATTGATCGCGTACATTTTCCTCCAGATTAGTCGCAAACCCGCAGCTTTTCGCTAATTACTTTAAACTAGCCATGTAGCCTGCAATATCCTCATCGTGTTCTTGCACCCTCTGACGGAACTTGTACCTCTCAACGATTACAGATGGTTTTGGTTCAAGATGGTCCATCAGCAGATTGACTACCTCTTCAAATTTCATCTCTTCAAGTAGTTTCAGTTGAAAATCTTCTGAACCGACGACCGTAATTAATATTGCTGTCTGCAGTTCGTTTTTCACATCGTTCGCCATGAAATATTGGCGGACCCGTGATACGTACGACGACCAATTTTTCTGTTGCACGTGGAACTCTTCTATTCTTCCAATGGATGCCATGATTCGTAATTTTCTCGTCGCCACTTGTGTTAACTTGGGATACTTTAGATGCACTAATACTCAGGTGAATAATAGTCTTGAAGATTTATAACATAAGAGGACGTTTATTCGATCGGACCCAAATATATGCACATAGACAATAAAAACTATATAGTCGCCATACCGGCTCGGAGTGAGCGTGCGCACTATGCGGAAAAATACAAATAATATCAATTCACTTTATTACAGTCATACATTGCGGCAATGAGAAAATACACGACTATCGGAAAATGCCAAAATTCATAAGAAAAACAAAAGTTGGTCATGGTTACGCCGCCATCTATGATGTTATTTCAAATTAAAAAATGACACTGCATTCCTTGTTAAAAAGTAGCTACGAAAAACTGTATATCTCAATACCTGTTTTTTACCCGCTAATAAATAAGAAATCTTCTTTGAAACCCGAATCTACCTTACTACTATATCGAGCGCTAGTCAGATCCGTAATTACGTACGCCTGTCCAGTGTGGAGCAGTACCTCTAAAACAAACATAAAGAAGCTAGAAACGTTACAAAATAAAGTTATTCGAAACGCAGTAAACGCACCTTGGTTTGTCAGAAATAAACAGATTCGACGGGAATTGAATATTGGGACGATGGCAGATTATATTCAGTCAAGTTCAAAAAAATTCTATTCTAAGCTCCATCAGTGCAGTAGTGCAATGCAACACCATCTAGGTTCCAGAAACATACACCAAAGACTGAAGCGAAAACTACCCCAAGACCTCTTAACCACCGACGACGAAAACTAATTCAAAGGGCCAACTGTATTGTTGGTCTAGTTAATCTAAAAAATAAAAAAAAAATACCTGTTTTTAATTTTTTTGCGCCGGCTTACATTATGATTAAGTAAGAAGCGTCTATTATCGTGATTACCTATCATATCAAAAATGGGTCAGGAGCTGTTAGTAGTTTCTTTTTCTCTCTCTATCTCTTTTAATAGGTCTGTACAAGAATGCATTAGTTTTCGGTGTACCAATTTTTGGCAAAAATCTTCTCTTCTGTTTTCCATTTGTCCTTATCCTGTGTTTTGGTTGTCCAATTGGTCATGAACTTTTGCAAGTCATTTCTCCATCTCGTTATCTGCCTTACCCGTCGTCGTACTCGATCCAGTGGCGTCCATTCTGTCGTCAACTTGCTCCACCTTTCATCAGTTGTTCTCATCATATCACATCTGTCCCGCCCATCGCAACTTTTGTCTTCCATACTCGTGCCCTACATCTCTTATCTTGGTGTGTTTTTTAATTATTTTATTTTCTATTCTGTCCTTCATTCAGATGTTCATCATTTTTCGTTCCATTCTCCGTTGGCAGATTTGAATGTTACAATATCTTTCTTTGTTGTGGCCCAAGTTTGGCAACCATATGTCAACATAGGCAGTATACAGCTGACAAACAATTTTTTTATTTCATATCCATTGGGATTGCCTTGTGTCGCAAATATGGGAGAGACCAAAACTGTTTCCATCCATTTGTAATTCTCCTTTTTATTTCCTTTTTTGTCTTATTGTGGAAACATATATTTTGGCCAAAGTAAGTGTATTCATCAACGTACTCGATTTCCCAATTGTTTAGTATTAAGGGTGTTTGAGGTGGTTTGTCATTATTTGGTCTCATTTTCATTTATTGTCAAACCTCGCGGGCTTTCGAACGTCACTACTCGAACTCAAAATCACACAATGTCCTGTCTCTTGACTACTTAAATTCAACTACCCGTCGAAATAAGCTAGCCGCAGGTTTCTTAACACGTTTATTTAACCGGTACAATACGTTATTCAATATTCTCGGTGCGCCACGCACGACGCCTATGAAGCCAACTAACTCAAAACTGACAGCTGTGTTTTTGTGACGTCACTTACATATATTTTTGACATTTTTGGGCTAGAAGAGCCCCTAAAGGGTAACCTACCAAACACCTTTAAACAATACAAAACTTACATACGTTCAATATTACAACACCTTTATATAGGTTGTTCTAATTTCTTACCCGAAAATACGTATTTTAAACCGTAATTTCTTGTAGTAATAATGTTTTCGCATTGTTTCACAAGTATTTTGTTTTTCTTTGTTTTGTTTATGTTTCAAACGACTGTAACTTTTAAAGATTTTGAAAAAGCTAATAGGTCAATATGAAAAGTGTTGCTCAGAATGACACATGTACTACATTAGTCTGCTTATTTAAAGACAAATTCACAATGTTTAATCATTATTTCTCACTATTTTATTAACCTCAATATTTTTACATATTAATTGTCATTTTAAATTAGTATCTAAAACCGGCTTTTTAACATAAAAACAGGCCAGAAAACCGGATTCTAGAAAACCAAGTGCTATATTGAGTCATTTTTAACATTACGAGAGGGGATCAGAGGGGTTGTGTACCTAAGTTTATGAGATGTCAATTGGCTGGCCGAAATAAAGGAATGCGCCAAAATTCTCATAAAGCGATTTTAGTACTTTTTTTACTGTTAGCTATTAGCAAATACAGGCTATAGGCAAAACTGGGAGAGCTGAAGGTGATTCATCGCTTAAAATCGTATGAACCAAGATATGAACGTACCGCGTGAATTGGTTATTAGCTGTGTATATTAAGTTGCCTACTAGGTAGTTCGTTCAAGATTAATATTTAATTATTAGAAATACTGTCATTTAATTGTGATAATTGTCCTATCTAATTTATATATCCATCATTAGCATGTTTAACAGAAGCAAAGTGAAAACATACCAACGAAAACATCTTGTTCACATCACACGTTCGCGCTCGAATTGGAGGTTAGGTTGCTACCGCTGTCATTCGTTCTTATGGTTCTAAGAACAGACGTACTTTTCTGTCTTGCCCATTTAAATTATACAGCAGACGTATGAAAAGTATGCTATTTCGTTTTAACACGCGTCAATATTTAGAAATATTCTGTAACGTATGTCTAAAATAACAGCTGAAATCTATGAGTAATCTTCAGCTCTCCCAGTTTTGTCTATACCAGGATGTGTTACCCATAACCATATTACTGACGGTTATCGGTATAAAACCGAGTGTCACAATACGATTATAATGAAAGGAAAGTAGAAAGTTGAATATACTGATACAAGTTTTATATGTCATCATTTGGCGAGTGAATAGTTATTCGTACTTGTATCTTGTCGCATAATGTTTAATTTGAAAATACCTGAACTGTGCCTTATCTGAAAATCAAACCTTACAAGAAGTCAAAATTCATCGCATATGTTGAAAGAATTTCTCCGTCTTAGTGAAGATGAACAAGAAAAGTACCAGATTTAAAAAAATATTTTGAAAAAACACTTATTGTTTCAACTGGTTTTAATCAACATATCGGATTCACTGAAATATGATAGATCTTCAGCTTTATTGTGAACTAATTTGACTAGAAAATGTTTAGAGGTTACACAGGCCATTGTAGACAAAGGTCCTTGAATGGCCACGAATTTTATGACGTGTACAAAGTTCATCATTCTCGTTCACATGCTTTCTTCTCATGAATTATCTTAATTCCGAAAATCGGCCATTAATATAAGAACATTCAATCATAAGAGTCTCCATAAATGATTTACATACCACGATAGCAATGTATGATTCATATTGTTGAACCATCGATGAATGGAGTCTCCTGCTACCTTTATTTATTTCTACTTCAGCAATCGAGTAGTGCGGTTGTGGTCTTGAAAATGTTGCCGAAAGATGATATATTGTACATGGGCTTGACCCTTTGGCAGATGTTGGGTGAATTTACACAAACAACCTCAAAGAAAGTAGTGGTGTTTCGGATTGTTAATGCTGTTATTTTTCTTGAAGTCTTTGTTTATACTTTTGCCAATTTGTTTCATGTTGAAGGCGTTAAGTTTGTCGATGCTATAGCTAATATCCTTGCTTCTGTTCATGTAAGTAAATTACAAAATAAACGTGCAGAAAAACATTAAGGTTTTTTAGATAACAACAAAATATTTTGTTTTTGTCTACTACAAGGATGACTTCAGTATTTTGTTGATGGAAAAACGGTTAAAATTTTGGAATCACGAAGAGTTTACTGATGACTTGAAGAATGAATCCAATAAACTATTCAAGTTATTGAAAACTGTACAAAAATGTTTAATATTTGCAACAGCAGGTACTATAACCTCAATTTTGGTTAAGCCACTGTACAGCAAAACCAAGATATTCCCAATGGATGGATATGTTTGGATGGATTCTATACTTTTTGAGGCATTTGCTTTGTTTTCTCTGTACCACTTCTTCTTCGTGGGGTCCTTCTGCGTCATGGGATACGACTGTTTGTACATATCACTTTGTGGCCACGTTCTAATTCAGCTCAGACTATTGAAGCATAGAATCGGAACTCTTGCAAAAGAAAGTTTTTACATGACTCGAACCAGTTTTAGAAAAGAATTAAGCTTATGCGTCCAACACCATGTATTACTGTTGAGGTAATTCCGATTTGTTAGCGTAATATTTCGCAGATAACATTTTTATTCTGTTTCAGAATATTCAGTAGGATGCAACGAATGTATTCCGTAATGTTCTTAGTGCAATATATGTTGACACTGATAACAACTTGCAGTCAAATGTATCTTGTGTCAATAAGGTAATTCTAATTATTTGTCCAAATTGGATACAAATTCTTAAGATTTTTTTCTAGCAATGACAAGTTGGATAGCGTGAACGCATTTCTGTGTACAGGATCATTATTTGCTCAGTTTGGGTTATATGCATTTCCGGCGGAGCAAATTGTTTCCAAGGTAAGTCTGAATGTAAGTATATATAACAATTTAATTATTTCCCATTCATGTTCGGACTTGGTAAAAATACAGATGCGCATGGCATGAAGTTAAAAGAATGTTAAACCCCTGCCCCGAAAATAAGGTGGTATTAGTCGCTGTAGGAAGGAAAGAACTTCCTTGCCGTTAAGCTGACATATTTCCTCGAATGAACACGTAGTAAGGGGGCAGCCAATCACCATAACTCCCGCTGTTTAGCACACCTCAGAAGATAAGCAAAGATATTTATATTCTGAGCATCAAATTGCTAACTATTTGACCCAACCAAAACAGACAATCGATAGATAACTCTTTACAGTCGACGCAAATTTTTAGTGAAAATCTTCAGTTCGTATGGACACAGCGAGTCAGAGAATGTACACATTGTACACATAACAGAACCAACAAATTATTAATTATCCTTCGCAAACACTCCTTACATTTTACACCCTGTAGTATACAAGACCGTTGACTCGCAATTTTAAAGAAAGAAGCAATTTTTTTCCTTATTACACCAGGATACATCGCCTCTTGGGGAAGGTATTCGTCATTATATTTGTCTCGTGTCGTAGACTCCACATCACGTGCAACAAGAATTAGCGTAAATTACCTTAATTAGAAGTAATATCGTTTGTACAGTGAAAAAAGGATTAACAGTGACTTGTCAGAGCATATCCGAACAAAGCAGGTTCCGAAAATGGAAGAAAATCGAAATGTAAGTTCTTATAAATTGTCACATGTTCGAGTGGAAACGGAATCAGGTATGTTTTAGAAAATATATTTGCTTATTCTCTTGGAAAACGGACACCGACGGAACATGAAATTTCAAATTTATGAATTAAACTTAATTAAAAATTAGTTAACTACGTAGGCTTTCACGGCCAGAATCATTTAGAAAATAAGCTGCTTCCGGGTTATGCCGTACGTCAAGATTTGTTAATGCTGACGTTTCGCGAACCATGTTGCTCGCTTCTTCAAAGCTAATTGAATACTCAGTATTCAATTAGCTATACTCATACTCATACATAATACTCAGTATTCAATTAGCTTTGAAGAAGCGAGCAACATGGTTCGCGAAACGTCAGCATTAACAAATCTTGACACACGGCATAACCCGGAAGCAGTTTATTTTCTAAATATTAGTTATTCATTGAATAACTTTACTGAAGTAGATATTGAATTAAACGGTGCCAAGGAGGGAAGATCGCGTATCTTACGATGAAAACGGCGAAAACTAAATATGTACCGTTTTTTGCATGCGGTATATTGCATAACAACATGTTTTGTCGAATAATCACCAAAATCTCAGGATTCAATTGAGGTTTTCCAGTCGCATTTGCACCTTTGGCGGAGTGTAACATGCGACAGTTTTATGTCGTAGTCGATGGGCCAAATCTAGTCAATGTTATTTTTATTTGCTTTACTAACAACAGTAATATCTAGTCCGATATGGTTGCTTTCGCCATCTGGGTGGCTGGCTAACTAAATCTTCACGAATGCTTATTGTTAGGGTCAAATCGCTATTCTTTATTAGAGCGCTAGAAATATAGTATATTTTTTTGTTATAAACACGCGCTCATACATACACACCCGCATTGTGACCCCCTAAATTTTGTGTTTTGACGGTTTACGATAATCGTCTGACGATAAAACAAGTTTTCATAATCGATCACCAGTCTTACATTAAATTAATTTATCTACGACTCACATAATAATAAGTTCATTGCATACGTATCTATGACTGTATAATGCCCATCATGATTATAATGACACTAGCGTTGTATAATAATAACAGTACCGCAGCTTTCATACATATAGAATTTTAAAAAAAAATATTTGCTCTGAATTCTAACCTATTAGATCATCAACTAAATAAGTATTGTTATAAATTTTGCTTTACCCTGAACGTTAACAGATCGTAGTTTTTCTTTATACATCAACAGGGTGTAAAATGTTAGGAATGTTAGTGAAGGATAATTAACAGATTGGACGACTTACCCGTAAGGAAGGGCAATCCTAATTATTCGAGCTAACATTTCGAACATTTTACGACCCACCCTAGTTTCCCAACCCTATAACGTCTATATGCACATTAAGCGCGCGTCAATTAATGTCGAATACCTGGCCCGAGAGGTGATATATCTTTGTGTAATAGAGAAAAAAGTTGTTTCTTTCTTTAAAATTGTGAATGAACGGCACAAGGGTCTTATATACTACAGTGTAAATGTTCGCAATGGTAGCTCGGATAATTAGGATTATATTTGTACTAAGTTTAGTAAACAAAAACCCACTAACTGTTGGCGTTTTTGTGCACAGGCATTAGTAGCTTATCTGAAACCACTTGCAGTGAAGTATCTACGATGTATGTAATCTTCGTTTAGATTATCTAATATTGAATCATGACTTGCACTTAAAGTTATTAGCTTACACGTATAGTCACGTTATTACACCTTCAACGTAATAAACAAGGCATAATCAGTATGACTGTTGCTTTCTCTTTTGAATCTCAGCAAAAAATGTTTAAGGGGCGAGCCTCGTATAGATGGCAAAAAATTAGAAAAACTGGGATTTTTTTTCTGAAAAACTATGCAATATTTTTATTTCAAATTTTTTCTGTACGTTCTTGAGTATTATGAGAATATCACCAAATTTTTATTGCTAAATTTTATTTAAGGGCGTCGTAAAAAATAATAACGTTAATGAAATTTTTTTTCTTCTCTATCGGCTGGTGATTTTGTGTCTGTTGTATCCTTCTGAAATATACCAGCATGATTTTGTTGTTGTTATCATACCAATATCACGTCCACTAACCTAATTTTAAAGTATAAAAGACATGTGTGACAAAATGGCGAGCTTTAGAAAAATATTTTTAACACACTTTTCATTATTACGGCAAAAAAGTGGTTAAATAATTGTTTGTTGCAAAATCCAATAGGTATATCGACTAGCTGATTAAATTCAAATGACATTTTTTTATTCGTATATGTTGGAAACTCGCTGAATAATTTCACGCGCCAACTCGAAAATGCAAAAGAAACTGTTTCCAAGAAAAAATGCGATTGATTTTAGCGGTAGATGAAAATGTAATTTTACTTTACTTTACATTTTCGATGTTTTTGCTATTCAGCCATGCCATAAAAGAGGTCATGTTCGCTGTCAAATCCCCCTCAGCAGGGTGCCTTTGTATTCGAGCACGTACCGAGCGGCCCTCTGCCCCCACTGCTACCTGTTCAGCGCGCCGATGGAGTTTCTTCTTGTTTCCAAGAAAGATGCGATTGATTTTAGCGGTAGATGAAAATGTAATTGTACTTTACTTTACATTTTCGATGTTTTTGCTATTCAGCCATGCCTGGGCCATAAAAGATGTCATGTTCGGTGTCAAATCCCCCTCAGCAGGGTGCCTTTGTATTCGAGCACGTTCCGAGCGGCCCTCTACCCCCACTGTTACCTGTTCAGCGCGCCGATGGAGTTTCTTAATGTTTCCAAGAACGATGCGATTGATTTTAGCGGTAGATGAAAATGTATTTTTACTTTACTTTACATTTTCGATGTTTTTGCTATTCAGCCATGCCTGGGCCATAAAAGAAGTCATGTTCGGCGTCAAATCACCCCTGAGCAGGGTGCCTTTGTATTCGAGCACGTTCCGAGCGGCCCTCTGCCCCCACTGTTACCTGTTCAGCGCGCCGATGGACCTTAGCGAAAGTACCTATATCTAAGCAACCGCTTGGAATCTCGCTTTGAAATTTTAACCACCTTAAATCCCCTTAAATCATAAAAGTCTCAGTTATTAGGTAGTCTCTGAATGCTGATATCCAAAAAGATTAGATACACAGAGATTTGTGTTATAGTAGATATACAGTATGTCATAAACTATAGCAAATGTGCAGTAAAAGTAACAGCAATAATGCGGTAAAAGTATATTAGCATCTTTTTCACAGTACGAACGCGACAAGTTTTTATATTCATATCTGTGAAAAGAAAACACATTTCGTTTTTGTGATATTTAGGTATTTCCGTAATAGTACGTACAAGGTAGCTACGGTATAAAAGATTTCTGTAAACGCATACTAAAATCAATCGATCTGCCGTTTTACCTAAAATCTCATGCGTTTGCATATTCTAACCCAAATTTGGATCAAATAACCAGCAATAAAGCTGTATACTTTTCTTTCTATTTACGCAATGCAGGTATTTCTTATTACGTCGCATGTTTTCAAACATAAAATTGCTTTTAATTGGTTGCAGTTAATGGTTGCAATGCCTTTAAGTTTTCTTTAATTTATATAAACTATGTCATATACTAATTTTACATGGGTAAAACGAAATAGTTTTAGTTTGAAAAACAACCATCTGTAGTAGACACAATATGGTTAATATATGTATATGGTATTCCATTTAAACAGTAGATTTTTTCGCAACCGCTAAATGCAACATCCATTATAACTAAAAAAAAATCTGATGTGTCCAGGCACATGACTTTATCATACAAAATATAAAATTAATAGTTTAGCTGCATGAGAATCTATTTGATTGAGATGAATCGTGTCTGTATTAAAATTAAACTAGTTGCCCGGGATTTGACAGATATTTTGATAGTCAATAGTATCAATAGTAGGCATTGTCAAAGCATCAGCATTGGACACTACCTACTGTCATCAGAATAATAGTTATTTATCTTACAAGTGCCGAAAGTACGGAATAGCGCAACGAACGGTGATGCGGCGCGTCACTGATGGCGGAGCGTCGCCGTCCCAAGTGAGCGAGTCGCGCTATGTAGTTTTCAGCAGGAGTGACATCAACGTTTTTTGTTTTGCTTTTTGAGAAATACGTATTTTAAAAAAATCAAAAATAGTTATATTTCTGTATAGGAAATGTTAGGTTGATACCACTTCTACGAAACGTCAAGTTTAAAAAGCTAATTCAAATTCTGACAGATTTATACTCGTTCATGTCACTGTAGATGTCACATTCGTACCAACATACTAAAATATAACTACACTCATCGCTATACTTTATTTACAATTTTCTCCATTTATCGTTTCTACAATTAGATATAACAACGGGTTGATATTTCTTATCAACAAACAATCAAATTGGTGATCTTATTTTAATTGAATTTTGTATATTGTACTTTGCTGCACTAGAGCGGCAACGTTCAATAGCGGTTCTCCAACCTCTGATGAAATCAGCTGTTTTCGAGTGTGACAGCTATAGACATTTCCGTGGTGACAGCACAAAAAAATATTTATCAAATCCAGGCTACTATGTAGATTCATATCAATGCAGATGCGACCGATCTCGGTCAAATAGAATTTGCTCTTGAAGGTCTACTATTAATTTTACCAAAAAATATCATAGGCATTAATTATTCAAAATTTCCTCTACTTTAATTTATTATTTAACAATTTTGCAAAATTTGCAAAATCCTTGAAAAATGCTTAGAGGAAACAGCCAGTTCCTTTGGACCCTTTTGAACCAAAAGCTTGTCAGCTCTAAGTTTGGTCATAAAACTTCTAAATACGCACTTTCGTCGCGATACCTTTAGTAGTTTCTCCGGAATCGTCGTCACAAAAATCGGGTACACACACACATACACACACACACACAGACATTTTTTTGTACCTTGGTCAAAAATGTTCAGGGGTCCCATTAAAACCTATTTCCGCTAAAATCTCAAAAATTTTTTTCGGCTCGATTACAATACTTTACATACTGCGTATGATAAAGTAATAATTTTGCGTTAGGAAAACATCTATATAAAATATTTATTAAGATAACGGAAACTACGATCACTGCGACTCTAGCGAGTCACCATAAGATGTAGACAAAAATACGTTCAAACGACAAATTAAACCAAAACGATAAATTAAAAATTTACCAGATAAGCCGTCGTAAAATTATTTCTATTATTTCCCTGTGGGGTAGTATTAATATACATACTTCTTTTCTGTATTAGACTAAGAGGTAGTAAACGATTTACTTACTTGACTTTATACCGCTTCAAATTTTGTACAAATGAACCTTGTGTCTGTGCAAACTACATGCCTTCGTGTTTTGTTGCATAACGATCACTATTTCGAAGTTTTACAACCGGTACAAAATTAAACCTTATAAAACTCTAAACAAAAAAGGCATATTCCGCTTTTTCTTAAATACAGTGGTTCTCACACTGGGGCAGTACGAACGCAAGATGACACGAACTTGTCGTCTGAGACGGAGTGAAGTTATTTGCAACAATGTTGCAAGTTTGGACACTTTGGAGGCCGTTTCATATGACCCTAACCTATACCGGCAAAATAATATTCGCGGTAGATCTTCTGCTGCTCAACATTCAGTGTTTGCCGATAGACAAACTTAATTACAAAGACATAAATTTTCTTCGCTTAACTGCGACATGGTCTAACGCAATTATTTAGCGCATTAAAAATTGCATGTTTTGACATAGGAAGTTTTTCCTGTAGACAGTTTTATAAAGGCGGAGGCACCACAATTTTCTATAGAAAAGAGTTGGACGTTCAACCCTGTGATATATCTCATCTGCATTGACAAGCACGTCAGTAGAGGTAGCAAGCCGACTCGAGAACCTTCAAAGTCAATAACGCGCGCACTCTACCGGCAGCAAATGAAAAGTAGCCCAGAAATCATAGAATATGCGTGTTGTCCAATGGTGTGTTGTCAAAAATAACTCAACCCCGTCTCACATAGACTCTTGCTGCCATCTCGCGTTCGTACGGCCAAACTGTGGCGGCCACTGTAAAATTGGAATATAACTTTTTGGTTAAGAATTGTATAAGGATTAATTCTGTATAAGTGCTAAAATTTCTAAAACGTGGTTGTTTTGCAGTAAAACAAGAAAAAGATGGATTTTAGGATGTTTCTGACTGGCGTAGCCCTGCCAGGTTACTGTCATGTAGTTTGCACAGATCCATTGTGTATTTATGTGTAAAAATCCATATTGCAAGTTGTATATTAATTCGGTGTGGTGAATAAAACCTCTTAATTCTTGCTTCAAAATTTAATATACTTTATATAAGGGACATGTTTCGGCTTATCATAGCCTTCATTAGCCTTAAATCTAAAAACAAAACGAAACAATTAGTACGTGAAACCAACAATTAGACATTCAAACTGGTAAAGATAAATAAAATAATTACTCACTGTCGAATGGAGAGTACAAGACATGGAATACAAACATAAACAAAATGTATCAATCTTTGAACATATAACGTATGAGAGACTTAATCTATTTACACACTCTAAATTATAATTAGAAAAATGTGGGACCGTACATGTGTCTTCTTCAACGGTTTTACAAAATGGTGCTGAACACAGAAAAGTAAGGTGACGCGGTATGTCAAATGATCGTCGGTAAAGGAGGTAGCGTTTTCATATATCTGTGCGCAACGTTGCCTATGAAAAAGGGTCTTAAAATTAATAGTTATTTAATTTTCATAAGTGGATTAGGTAAGAGAAAAGGGGTTTTATTGCAAACTGTGTTTGTTCATTCATTAAATTGCATCCAGGGTCGTGTTCGTGTTTAAAAATCTGCATTTGTTCTAAAATGTCCATCCTGAAACCTTTTTCACATCTATGTAGCAACTCCGCATCACGATAATTAATTTTATGGCCTAGGGGTCGTCCATTAATCACGTGAGGTTTTTAAGCCAGTTTTTTACACCCCCCTCCCCCCTCGTGATACTTGGTGAGGTTCTAAGGTACCCCCCCCCCCTATGTAACATCACGTGTATTTTTTGTTGTTGAAAAAACTCAAATATTTTCCGAATACTTTTTATTGAAAAATACTATAATAATATAGCACGTATTAATTTAGAAAGCAATGTCCTCGGACCATGGGTTTACTTGGCTATATTCGACACTAAGAAATGGACAAGCATGTACAAACTCAACTCTATAAGTCCCAATTGAATAATATTTATAGCCTCCCGCAGCAGGCTTAAAGTTTATAATTTGCTTTATAATTCGAATTTTTTATATTTTTTAAAATGACAAATAAACTTTTAGCAACATTTAAACACTTTTTTAATTATAATTAACTATAAGAAAATGGTAATGGTCATTTTTCTAAAAGTCTATGAGCCTAAATAAACTGCAGGCGATCTAAATGTTTCATTAGAGTGATATATGTTTGTATACGTTAATTTTATGCCTTATCGTTAAACTTTTTGTATTTGAAAAAGAAGAATCACTTAATCTTTCATTAAGAAAATAAATATGAAACAATTTGAATTTTTAAAAACTTTAAGTGTCTTGCGGAAGGCCTACATATTTTTCAACTGGGCCAATTTGTTTGTTGTATATGAGGGTCTATAGGGACAACTTTTTACAACTTGAAATTTTGAATATAAAAAAAAGTTTTTTCGTTACACCCATACTGCACCGTCTGTACGATAACGGGGTGCGAGGTAGGCACAATTGACCGGATAATCCAATGAACGAACAATAAACTAGCAGTGAACGAAGGTATTTAATTATGCTGCAAATCCAAGTGTTTGTATAAAGTGCATAAAAAGTTACTAAAAATTTATATAGTTTGCTATAATGTATAATTTTTATAATTGAAAACACTGAAAGTGTTTTATATAGACATTGTTTTATGAAACAGTTTTTATATAGTATATTATAATACAAAGTTTATAAGACAAAAATTGGCGCACGAGTAGGTTTGGGCACGACGAGCGTAGCGAGGAGTGCCCAAATGGAACGAGTGCGCCAATATGTCTTATAAGACGAGTGTTATATACTATTTAATAATCTATTTCTTGGCTATAGGGAGCTGCAGTATTAAAAAAGCTTCACTTTATTGCTGACGTTTCGGTTTTAATTTTTAACCTTATTCATAGCTACAACACAACGAGTACAATTAAAAGATGTTACTTATCATAATATAAAAATCAATATTTACCTAAAAGTTACTCGACAATACTAAAGTTACGTTAAAATACATTACATTACACTAATTAAACTAGGTAACAACCACAACAGCGACATGCGTCGACTGACATTCACAAAAGTACGAAAAATGAACAATGTAATCCAAGTGTTCCAAAAAGATTCTCTGTCTAAATATAGGATCGATGGGTTGCCTATCCGTTCGTCAACTTTATATCGGTAACATGGAGAGCACATTTGAATAAATATTACTGAGTCCATCAGTGTCTGTTCGCAGGTTTACCGCACCATCAGTCCTCTTTATGTAAATCATTTCCATGATACATCTTTTTCTATAATGTGACTCCGTTTTCAAAATCTGTGTGTCATCAAAATTGAAGGTGTGGTTACCCGCGAAAGCGTGGAGTGCCAGAGCTGTTTTTTCTTTTTTGTCTTTATTTTTATCATTGCAATCCGTCACATGTTGCTTAATTCTGGTTTTCAAATATTGGTTTGTTTGGCCCACATATGACATGCTGCAATCACCGCACTCCACCTTATAGATCAACCCGCTTTTATTTTCAAGCTCAACCTTGTCCTTCAATTTGCTATAAAGTTGGCCTAGATTTTTCCTATTATATGTGACGATTTTAGAGTTATCCATTTTTAGACACCGGATCAATTTATCTGTCAATCCAGGTATACCTGGCAACCTATAATATTTCAGTTCCGACTTATTATTGTTGTTCGCACCCACACATATAGGACCATTATTGCCTCTGCTTTCACCATACAGTACTCTGTTGATCAAGCCCCTCGGGTAGTCACACCTCGTGAGATATTCCATTATCAGTTGAAAATTGTCCTTATCAAATTCCCTTTCAGAAAGTTTTACAGCTCTGTTTTAAATTTTTAATGATGTTTATCTTTTGTGTTATACTGTGATCCGAATTGAAATTTACTAATCTGTTGGAGTTTATTTCTTTGCGAAACCAGTTTGTTTTAACAATGTTATTAGTTCTTAGCACAGATATATCGAGGAACGGCAATTTATTGTTTATTTCTACTTCAGCTGCAAACTCAATGAAAGGGTGAACAGAGTTGAAAACACGAGTGACCTGATCAATTTTATCACCCGGCATGGCAGTTATTATATCGTCAACATAAATATACAAAAAGGGGGGTTCAAAATCTAACTTTTCGATAGCCATTTTCAGGACTTTATTCATTGCCAAGTTAGCAAATATTGGTGAAGCCGGATTACCCATTGCTGTACCTCGTTTTTGTTTGTAAAAAATATCATTAAATTTTAAAAAACTATTATCATAAGTAAACGAAATTAATGTCTTTATGTCATCTAATGTTAAAGCAGTGTGAGGTTCCAGCTCATCCCAACATTCCACAATTACCTCCAATATAAGCTCCAATGGTATGTTTGTAAAAAGGCTTTTAACATCAAGTGAAACTAATTTATAATTGGATGGGAGTACTAAATTTCTAATTTTTTCCACCAATTCGTACGAGTTCTTAATGCTGAATGTACAAGTGTGAGTGATATTGTTTAGAATGGCAGTTATAAACTTAGATATTGCATACGTTGGTGCCCCCACACATGATACGATAGGTCTCATTTTTAAGGGACCTTCTTTATGTACCTTAGGGAGTCCGTACAGTCTTGGAAGATTACCATTGTGCGATTTTAGTCTTCGTCCAGTTTCCTTTGAAATCTTCCCTTCTGTTATGAGTTGTTGTATAACTTTATTCAATTTTCTCTGTGTAGATGGTGTAGGATCCTTTTGGGTTATTTCGTATGTTGTGTCGTCCTGAAGTAAGATGTTCACTTTCTGTATGTATTCTTCCTTATCCATAAGTACAGTAAGATTTCCTTTATCCGAGCGTGTCACAAGTATATCCGGGTTCCGCTTCAAAAACTGTTTCGTTTTGTAATATTGTTCGTCTATGTTTGTTTTGATTCCTCTATAAGTAGCGTCGTATCTGTGTTTATAGTGTAGGAAATTAGTTATAATGTTTGTAGATTCCGCTCTCAATTCATTTTTTCTCTCCACATCACCTGATTGGTGGTTTATTATGAGTTCCACCTCAGTCAACAGTTCAATAAAAGGGATCTCTTTAAACTGTGGCTTTAGGGTAAACTTAGGACCTAACGACAATAATTCCAAGTGTTCGTCATCAACTATTGTAGTCGTTCGGTCAATTATCCAGTATTCGTCACCTTTTATTCTTTCTACTGTGGTTGAGCACAGCAATAACCTCTCCAACTTCACCCTCTGTCGTGCCTTTATGTTGTTGTATATCGTCTCATATCTGTGTGTTTGTCGCTTCTTATATTCGTCTACTACATCCTCCGGAAGCATGCTACGGAGCTCAATATCCAACGAGGATATGGCTGTAGTGATGTTTTTTACATTCCAATACGCGATCTTCAATTCTAAGTTAAGTGTTTTCTTCCTCATTGTTTCGCATATGTTATTGACTTTGTTTCTAAAGGGGTGTTCACCAGATAGTGACACAAACAAGTGTTTTAGGTGTTGTTGTATATGTCTGGGGAACACTTTTTTCCTTCTGCATTGACGTAAAAATTCCGTTCTATTCTCCAAACTAGCTAGCCTCTTTGTTAGTTTCGCCCTTTGCTTCAATCCATCGACCACATTATCACCGTATCTGTTCCTAACCTCTTCGTAGAATCCCATTGTAGAACTATAATATCCAGCCACTGGTAACCAATACAAAAATGTTTGTTTCCGCTCCGGACAATCTCTAATTAATAATCTATTTCTTGGCTATAGGGAGCTGCAGTATTAAAAAAGCTTCACTTTATTGCTGACGTTTCGGTTTTAATTTTTAACCTTATTCATAGCTACAACACAACGAGTACAATTAAAAGATGTTACTTATCATAATATAAAAATCAATATTTACCTAAAAGTTACTCGACAATACTAAAGTTACGTTAAAATACATTACATTACACTAATTAAACTAGGTAACAACCACAACAGCGACATGCGTCGACTGACATTCACAAAAGTACGAAAAATGAACAATGTAATCCAAGTGTTCCAAAAAGATTCTCTGTCTAAATATAGGATCGATGGGTTGCCTATCCGTTCGTCAACTTTATATCGGTAACATGGAGAGCACATTTGAATAAATATTACTGAGTCCATCAGTGTCTGTTCGCAGGTTTACCGCACCATCAGTCCTCTTTATGTAAATCATTTCCATGATACATCTTTTTCTATAATGTGACTCCGTTTTCAAAATCTGTGTGTCATCAAAATTGAAGGTGTGGTTACCCGCGAAAGCGTGGAGTGCCAGAGCTGTTTTTTCTTTTTTGTCTTTATTTTTATCATTGCAATCCGTCACATGTTGCTTAATTCTGGTTTTCAAATATTGGTTTGTTTGGCCCACATATGACATGCTGCAATCACTTGGAGAGGTTATTGCTGTGCTCAACCACAGTAGAAAGAATAAAAGGTGACGAAAACTGGATAATTGACCGAACGACTACAATAGTTGATGACGAACACTTGGAATTATTGTCGTTAGGTCCTAAGTTTACCCTAAAGCCACAGTTTAAAGAGATCCCTTTTATTGAACTGTTGACTGAGGTGGAACTCATAATAAACCACCAATCAGGTGATGTGGAGAGAAAAAATGAATTGAGAGCGGAATCTACAAACATTATAACTAATTTCCTACACTCTAAACACAGATACGACGCTACTTATAGAGGAATCAAAACAAACATAGACGAACAATATTACAAAACGAAACAGTTTTTGAAGCGGAACCCGGATATACTTGTGACACGCTCGGATAAAGGAAATCTTACTGTACTTATGGATAAGGAAGAATACATACAGAAAGTGAACATCTTACTTCAGGACGACACAACATACGAAATAACCCAAAAGGATCCTACACCATCTACACAGAGAAAATTGAATAAAGTTATACAACAACTCATAACAGAAGGGAAGATTTCAAAGGAAACTGGACGAAGACTAAAATCGCACAATGGTAATCTTCCAAGACTGTACGGACTCCCTAAGGTACATAAAGAAGGTCCCTTAAAAATGAGACCTATCGTATCATGTGTGGGGGCACCAACGTATGCAATATCTAAGTTTATAACTGCCATTCTAAACAATATCACTCACACTTGTACATTCAGCATTAAGAACTCGTACGAATTGGTGGAAAAAATTAGAAATTTAGTACTCCCATCCAATTATAAATTAGTTTCACTTGATGTTAAAAGCCTTTTTACAAACATACCATTGGAGCTTATATTGGAGGTAATTGTGGAATGTTGGGATGAGCTGGAACCTCACACTGCTTTAACATTAGATGACATAAAGACATTAATTTCGTTTACTTATGATAATAGTTTTTTAAAATTTAATGATATTTTTTACAAACAAAAACGAGGTACAGCAATGGGTAATCCGGCTTCACCAATATTTGCTAACTTGGCAATGAATAAAGTCCTGAAAATGGCTATCGAAAAGTTAGATTTTGAACCCCCCTTTTTGTATATTTATGTTGACGATATAATAACTGCCATGCCGGGTGATAAAATTGATCAGGTCACTCGTGTTTTCAACTCTGTTCACCCTTTCATTGAGTTTGCAGCTGAAGTAGAAATAAACAATAAATTGCCGTTCCTCGATATATCTGTGCTAAGAACTAATAACATTGTTAAAACAAACTGGTTTCGCAAAGAAATAAACTCCAACAGATTAGTAAATTTCAATTCGGATCACAGTATAACACAAAAGATAAACATCATTAAAAATTTAAAACATAGAGCTGTAAAACTTTCTGAAAGGGAATTTGATAAGGACAATTTTCAACTGATAATGGAATATCTCACGAGGTGTGACTACCCGAGGGGCTTGATCAACAGAGTACTGTATGGTGAAAGCAGAGGCAATAATGGTCCTATATGTGTGGGTGCGAACAACAATAATAAGTCGGAACTGAAATATTATAGGTTGCCAGGTATACCTGGATTGACAGATAAATTGATCCGGTGTCTAAAAATGGATAACTCTAAAATCGTCACATATAATAGGAAAAATCTAGGCCAACTTTATAGCAAATTGAAGGACAAGGTTGAGCTTGAAAATAAAAGCGGGTTGATCTATAAGGTGGAGTGCGGTGATTGCAGCATGTCATATGTGGGCCAAACAAACCAATATTTGAAAACCAGAATTAAGCAACATGTGACGGATTGCAATGATAAAAATAAAGACAAAAAAGAAAAAACAGCTCTGGCACTCCACGCTTTCGCGGGTAACCACACCTTCAATTTTGATGACACACAGATTTTGAAAACGGAGTCACATTATAGAAAAAGATGTATCATGGAAATGATTTACATAAAGAGGACTGATGGTGCGGTAAACCTGCGAACAGACACTGATGGACTCAGTAATATTTATTCAAATGTGCTCTCCATGTTACCGATATAAAGTTGACGAACGGATAGGCAACCCATCGATCCTATATTTAGACAGAGAATCTTCTTGGAACACTTGGATTACATTGTTCATTTTTCGTACTTTTGTGAATGTCAGTCGACGCATGTCGCTGTTGTGGTTGTTACCTAGTTTAATTAGTGTAATGTAATGTATTTTAACGTAACTTTAGTATTGTCGAGTAACTTTTAGGTAAATATTGATTTTTATATTATGATAAGTAACATCTTTTAATTGTACTCGTTGTGTTGTAGCTATGAATAAGGTTAAAAATTAAAACCGAAACGTCAGCAATAAAGTGAAGCTTTTTTAATACTGCAGCTCCCTATAGCCAAGAAATAGATTATTAATTAGAGATTGTCCGGAGCGGAAACAAACATTGTTATATACTATTTTTTCTACTTTGCGACATTAAATTTACATACATTTCGAAAATTGCGGTTGTCATCTTATAATCTAGACTAGTTTCATATTCAACAGTTGGTAGTTGTAGTAAAATTCACAAAAATGACTGCCGCGAGCCAATAGCGATTGAGATGTCAGCCTTATTTGACACTTGACGTCAATATCATCAATCTTGGAACACTAAAAGTTACCAAATGTTTGTCACCTAGTGTTTTCATAACGACACCGAAACCGGTTTTGTTATGACTTCATAACGAACGCAAAGTAGAAAAATTTAATTTAAAATACGCTGTGCTAGTATCATGTTAGTAGAAACAATTTATGCGTGCATTTGCTGCTATATTCACACATCTACTGGCGTCATCGAGCGGCGGTTGTCACTTGTCGCAATGCTGCCATATAAGTGACGTCACGCTGATTAAACTCGCCCTTATTTCCTTCCTGCAAACGGACTTGTGTTACCGCTAAAATCGTAGAAACTGGCAGCACTGCTTGTCAGCCACGCGGGCGAGATTCTCGGACATGGTTTCGCAAAAATACACGTGATATGTAACAACAACCTCCCCTCCCCCTTTGTGATCATTAGTGATGTTATCCAAAGCCCCCCTCCCCTATTTTGACCTCACGTGATTAATGGACGACCCCCTACTTCCAATGAGTGCTGATATATGTTTGAGTTACTTCGATATTTGTGTTCTTTAATAGTCGGTGGCGTTAGTGTAAAAATATTTCAGTGCCGGATACCAGTACCAAATTTTGCACACATCTTGTACACATATTAAGGTTTAAAAAACCACCGGGAGACAATCTCCTGGTGGTCAAGATCATCTCTTGATGACGTCATCAAAATAGCGGATTTACGTATAATGTTACCGCACGTATCTTCGTACATTATTAATAGTGATTGGCGCATTCGGATTACACAATCGATTAAAATCGATCTTGGAAATAATCGTCATATCTCGATTAATATTTTTTAAAATCGATTTCTTAATAATCGTATTCTATAATCGATTTTTAATAATCGATTTTTCAGAATCGATTTTAATAATCGATTTTTCATAATCGATTTTAAAAATCGATTTTTCATAATCGATTTTAATAATCGATTATTCTTAATCGATTTTTCAAAATCGATTATTCGAATCGATTTTTCATAATCGATTATTCTCGATTTATAGTCGAGTCGAATGAATTCTGCATTTGAGAAATTATTTGCTGCTGTGCTGGTGTATTCACTAACCATGTGTGCACGCTCTATCGCTAACACCACAGGCGACAATATACAATATATCAATAAAACCGATCAATTAATTCGATTTCTTAGAATAAAAGGAAAGGTGACAAACGTAAAATTTGGCGAAGCCTGCTTCAATGCTAAATTCTGATATTTCAATTACAACAT
Source organism: Melinopterus prodromus (assembly GCA_964023965.1). Classification (NCBI taxonomy): domain Eukaryota; kingdom Metazoa; phylum Arthropoda; class Insecta; order Coleoptera; family Scarabaeidae; genus Melinopterus; species Melinopterus prodromus. Next base: position 30,512,072 of record OZ030394.1, on the reverse strand, counting down.
ACAATATCAATTATCATTAATTTTTTAATTATTTTAAATAATCGATAATATAATTCGAATGGACCAAAATCGTTTATTAGAAATGAGTTATTAAAAATTCATTATTAAAATACGATTATTAATAATCGATTTTTAATAATCGATTCTTAATAATCGATTTTGAACAATCGATTCGTATAATCGATTCTGAAAAATCTATTCGAATAATCGATTTTGAAAAATCGATTTTGAAAAATCGATTATGAAAAATCGATTAGGAATAATCGATTATTAAAATCGATTATCAAAAATCGATTTTTAAAATCGATTATTAAAAAGCGATTTTTAAAAATCGATTATTAATCGAGAATATCTCGAGAACCAAATCATACGATTTTGCAAATCACTCGAATGCTAATAATCGATTCTATAAATAATACGATTATGCCCATCACTAAATTTATTAACCAATTTAGAAGTTTCATATATCATTTTAAGGCTCAAGTACCGCTCTTTAAAGTGTTTTATTCAATTTTTGTGCATGAACGGTGGTTTTCGCACAACCCTCTAAATTTCGTTATATATAAAATTACTGCTATTCTAAGGAACTGAGGTAAAAAAATATTTCCGTACGGAAATATTTTTTACATTAGTTGCCTAGTATGGCAGTAATTATAACAAACAATATGCATTTGTTTTCAGGCTATTTTAAAAATATTTCTACTTTCATTTTTGGTCACGAGAAAACTGTACTTTTATGGTAACCAAAAATATTAAAAATACTGCAGGGATTGCTTTCTCTTTGAGCCCAATTACTTATATTGAGATGCGTGATATAATCAGTTCTATTAAATCCAAATCTACTCGAGATATACAGGGTCCTGCAACTAAGCTCCCGTCTTCTGTAGCTCACTTACTCGTTAAGCTAAGAGTTTGACATTTTGCAGGCTTACCCTGTACTTCAAGGTACAATTCAAGAAATTATTTTTTATTATACAGGGTGTTCCAAAAATGTGCAACGCCATGGTAATATATTTTTTTAAATTGCATGCTATACATTTTTCTACACATTTGGAAACCTTTTATGATTGCCTACATATCACCAAAATTTTATTGAAATCGGTTGAGTGACCGCAGCGGAAAAAAATAAAAACCAAGAAAAATTGATTTTGCATCGTAGGCTTTAAAACTCAATAAAAACCACAAAATGCACCTCGTTAATAAAATTTTGCGACGTGCTTATTAAGTTAGATGTAATAGTCTCGTTAACCAAGTGAAATTGATCCAAATCATACAGGGTGACCAAACTCGAGTGTCAAACTTGTCAAACTTCAAAGCGCGCTATTGTTCTTATTTTAAATTGGAACCCATATTTTTTTTTAGGTGAAACGATGCGGAATTAAAGTATAAACATTGTTTCTGAATACAACTCCATCACAATTCCCAATATTTCAAAAGTTATTCGCCAAAAACTCATTTTTCAATGTTTCCAACGGCAATTTTAGGTAATAAATATCGTACGTGGCGTTGAAAAACAATTTATTACATAAAATATAACGCAGAGAGGTATTTTAGATTTTACTGTATTTAATTAAGTAGTTATTCAATTGCTAAATTTACTGCAAAATTTACCTATAGCCACATTTCCGTCCTTACCGCTATAGGTAAATGATGCAGTAAATTTGGCATTTGAATAACTACTTAATTAAGTACACTCAAATCTAAAATAGGTCTATTATTTTTTATGAAATAAATTGTTTTTCAACGTCACGTACGATATTTATTATCTAGAATTGCCGTTGAAAACGTTGAAAAATGAGTTTTTGGCGAATAACTTTTAAAATATTGGGAATTGTGATGGGGTTGTATTTAGAAACAATGTTTATTTTTTAATTCTGTATCATTTCACATAAAAAGATTTATGGGTTCCAATTTAAAATAAGAACAATAACACGCTTTGAAGTTTGACAAGTTTGACACTCGATTTTGGTCACCCTGTATAATTTGGATCAATGTCACTTGGTTAACGAGACTATTACATCTAACTTAATAAGCACGTCGCAAACTTTTATTAACGAGGTGCATTTTGTGGTTTTTATTGATTTTTAAATCTTACGATGCAAAATCAATTTTTTTTTGTTTTTATTTTTTTCCGCTGCGGTCACTCAACCGATTTCAATAAAATTTTGGTGATATGTAGGCAACCATAAAAGGCTTCCAAATGTGTAGAAAAATGTATAGCATGCAATTTAAAAAAATATATTATCATGGCGTTGCACATTTTCGGAACACCCTGTATAATAAAAAATAATTTCTTGAATTGTACCTTGAAGTACAGGGTAAGCCTGCAAAATGTCAAACTCTTAGCTTAATGGGTAAGTGAGCTACAGAAGACGGGAGCTTAGTTGCAGGACCCTGTATACGGTTTTAACACATACATTCTTAAGAATATTAAAGAACTAATTTTGATACCTTTAACAAAATTGATGAATCTATTAATTGAGGAAAATGTTTTTCCCGATTCCCTTAAGGTTGCACTTGTCCTTCCAATATATAAAAAAGGGAACAGGCAGGAAATTGAAAACTATAGGCCAATTTCACTGTTGCCTGTATTTTCAAAAATTTTTGAAAAGGCGATTCAGTCTAGAATTGCAAGTTACTTTGAGGACAACTGTTTATTTGCGGAGTCCCAGTATGGATTTAGGCAGAATAGGGGCACGGCGGACGCAATTTGTGGTTTTGTTGAGAGTGTTGTTGACTCATTTGAGAGCGGCGAGTATATGGTGGGTACGTTTTGCGATCTGAGCAAGGCGTTCGACTGTGTTCAGCATGACTTGCTTCTCGGAAAACTACAAAGGTACAATTTTGACAACAACAGCATGAGATTCATTAAGTCATACCTCAGTAATAGGACACAGATTGTGAAGTGCAATGGTGAGCTCTCTCAGAAGATGGTAGTTTCGGTGGGTGTCCCTCAGGGGTCGGTCCTTGGCCCTCTATTGTTTTTAATATATATATTAATGACCTGCCGGACAGCATAACTGGGGGATCTATTATTTGCTACGCCGATGATACGACACTAATAACGAGCAGCACCACTTTTGGGGATGCAGTAGAGACCGGTGTGGCAGCCAGGGGGGATGCTGAGAGATGGTTTAACTGCAACAGGTTGAAGCTAAATGCTGAGAAAACGTCAACCATCGTTTTTTCTCTGCGCAAATGTCCCAGCAATGCGACGCATGGAAGCACTGTAAAGTTCCTGGGTGTACATCTTGATGCAACTCTCAGGTGGGATCATCATGTGGCTGCGGTCTGTGCAAGGTTGAGTGGTAGTATTTTTGTTTTGAGGCGGCTCAGTCAGAACGTATCTGCTACTGTTCTGCGGACGGCTTACTTCTCACTGTGTCAGTCTGTTATCGAGTATTCATTGTTGGTTTGGGGTTTGGCTGCATCATGCGGGAGGGTGTTCAGGCTGCAGCGGCGGGCGGTGAGAATTGTGGGTGGCATTGGGTATAGGGATGATTGCCGAGGTTTGTTCGTAAGTCTTAAATTGTTAACTTTCCCTTGCCTGTATATACTCAAATGCCTACTGTACGTTCACGCAAGCCCTGAGAAATTCTGTATCGATAACGATTCACACCGCTACAATACCAGGGCCGGTGCGCAACTGCGCCCAAGATTCTATAGACTGTCCGGGAGTCAGAAAAGCTTCAATTATATGGCCCTAAAGTGTTTCAATAAATTACCCAGAGATCTGACACTTTTACCGAACAAACTCTATAAGCAGAAACTTTTAACGTTATTATTGGACAGAGCGTACTACTCGTGTGCTGAGTTTTTGGAGGACGGAATCGAGCTCGAGTGTTTTAACATGTAGTTGCGCCGATTTTCTTTTCTTTTTTGTCAACTATTTAAGATGTGGCTGCGACTTTTATATGTATGTCTGTCAAATGTCTTTAATATGTAGTGGCGTCTACTTTATAATTATTTATTTGCTCGTCTTATGTGTAATTACGTAATTTTACTTTTGTTGCTTTTGTATTAGTTTTGCCTGAGTGTGGAATTTAGAATTAGTGATGTTTGGAATACTTATAGAAATGTGACCTGACGAGTGTATGTATTTTGTATGCTTTACACAATAAATTATGAATTATTTTGTTTGGATTTTTGGTAAAAAAACTTAGTAAAGATGGGTCTGCTTATTGGAAAGCAAATAGTTTGCATGTATGCGAGAACCGTGTGGTTGGGTCCAATAACAAGGAAGTCTACGACCATATATCTCCAATTTTTCATGAAGAAGCAGATGCCCGTCTATTGCTTCACGTGTGGTATCCGAGCACCTTCGAAGTACATACCAAAATTACCATTGAAACAGTGGACACCGATGTAGTTGTCTTTGCGATGTACGCCTGTTCTAAGTAAGATAAAGTAGAGGAATTATGGATTGAATATGGAACAGGAAAACATCTGCAAATCTTCCAGTTAACCAAATGCAGAGAAAACTTTCACCTGGGGTTTCTAACCTGCTTCCTTTCTTTCATGCATTTACTGTGGTAGACACTGTTTCAAGTTTACGAGGTATCGGCGAAACCAATGCATAGAAAACCTGGATGGCATTTAGAAAAATTGACAAAGTTTTGGTGACTTTTGAAATATGCGTCACACGCAGTCTTTATCACAAAACGAGCATGCTTTCATGCTTCTTCAACGTTTCATGTTGCTTATGTATCATTCATCACGCTCAGCTGAAACCGTAAACGAATCAAGGCGAATCTAACATTGTCAATTAAAAACATCCCGCCTGTGTGAGGTTTCATTCAATCGTCTTAAAAGCACAATACTTCAACGTGATGCAGAACAGACAGATCCAAACGATTGGGGATGGAAGAAAATTGGCGATAATTCAGAATTCTTAATACAATATTTATATTATTACGTTTCGCCTTAAAGCTTATATCCAACACTGTCAAATAATACACACATCATAGTATCATAGTGAAATACCTCATTTTATGAAAACTTGGGTTAGTTTGGATTATTTCGTGAACAGCTTGGCCGGCGTTTCATGAAATGACTATGCTTTCACTAGTGGCGTATTTCATGACATCTACATTAGTCGTATGTTTATAGAGGTTAGCAGAAGTTTGTAGGGGTTTAGTGGGGGCTAAAAAATATCAACATTTATATATGTGTCTGGATACATTAATACCAAATTGTCGTACGCAGATATTTTTTACATAAACTTAACTGCTTATAGCAATACTGAATTGCTTATCCAATAATTTACTGGAATTTAGAGAGGTACGCTAAACTACCTTTCGTACACAAAAATTAAACAATACATTTTTTAAAGAACGCTACCTGAGCTTTAAAATGACGTAGTAAAACTCAAAATTGGTTAAAAATTAACAATAATACATGCGATAACATAATTCGCTACCCTGACTTAAATCCGCCATTTTGATGACGTTATAAAGGGATGATCTTGACCCCCAGGAGAGTGTCTCCAGGCGGTTTTTTAAACCTTAATATATGTACATGCTGTGTGCAAAATTTGGTGCTGGTATCCAGCACTGAAATATTTTGGTGCCTAATGTTGCTAACGCCACCGACTATAAGTCTTTTTTCTAAAGGTCTACCAGTTTGGCCTATGTAAACAGAATCACAATTGGAACATTTCACAGAATAAATGCCACTAAGCTGTCCTATGGTTTTCTTTTCATATCTGTAATCGGACAACTTTTTCAAAATTTGATTTTTGTTGGTGTAAGCCGGTGTAATGTTGAATTTATTTAGTATTCTGCTTAATTTAATATTTATGTTGTTGTAAGTGAAAGCTCTATGCATTTGTTAATCATCAGGCTTCCCGATCGGTGTGTATAGGGGATCACTCTTTTGTCGTGCTTTATGTATCAGTCTCTTTATTAATGTATTAGGAAAATTGTTATCGTATCCTAGCTTTGTTATAAATTGGAGTTCTTTCATTTTAGAATTCTCGGTTATAGGGTATGTCAGTGCTCTGTCAATGTAATGTCGGAAAACTGCAATGTTATGGTTCTTGTGATGGTTAGAATTAAACGGTATGACTGTGGGAACTGATGTAGGTTTTCTGTAAATTTCAAACAAAAAGTTGCCGTTGTTGTTTATCACTGTAGTGTCAAGAAAGTTTAATCTCTTATTTTCTTCCATTTCGTGTGTGAAATTTAATTTTGGATGAATCCTGTTAATATAGTCTAACATACTTTGTATATTTTCCTTTTTACCCCCCCCCCCCCGCAAAGCACAAAGACATCGTCCACCTATCGTATCGTGTATTTGTATAAAATTTGAAGCGGTATAAACTCGGGTGAGAAACTAATTCACTAGCTAGCCTATATGTTTGTATGGTAATTTGTAACAATCTCCAGTTATATTTTTACAGATGATGGAAATTCCACAAACGATCTATTTATCAAATTGTTTTAAATCTCCAACGTATCGGCAAAAGGATCTCTGGTTTATAATGATAAGAAGCCAAAAGCAACAGTACTTCTCAGTTGAAGGTTTGACGGATATGAATATAGACACATTTGGATCGGTACGATTTAGTAGTTCTCGAACTAAAATTAATTTTTGTTAAACTATCTTATGTTTTAGGTATTCCGCAAGTCATTTTCTTTCTATTGCCTTATTAAGAATGTTTTGAATAAGTAAGTACAGGCATACTCAAATAAATTATAAGCGCAAGCGAGCACAGTTAATAATAGGATAAAATTCGTTAATAATAAAGTAGTTATTCTGGATTATTTAAATGCATAGTTTGTGTGGAATGTGTATGGTATTATGTATACAACTAACAATAAAAACTTCACGCCTGGTACTGTACGTTTCTTTTAAGTTGGGCGGTCCAGAGGTTGCATAAACATTAAATCCATGGGTGGGCAAATCCAGGAGTGTGACAGTCCTGTATATATTACAAGCAATGCATCAAATTGAAGATAACTTTATATCTTCGCACTATACCACAAAAAAGTGGTCTAAAAGTAACGAATTATTGACCAATATGCCATTTTTAATTATATTAATTTATGCATAGAGTTTGTGCATTGCACGGCGCTCTGTCACGGCGTACTAACCTTAAAATCACTTACGGCGCAGTCACTAATAGGTTTGTTCGATCAGCACTAAAAAAAGTGCATAAAGCACTTATTATTACTTCTGCGCATGCAGAATGGGGGTTTTGCCTGCCCAACACCATCATTGCGCACAAGAATACACAATTGTTTTGACTGCTGCTCGAACAAACCTATTATAAACTCGACACTGTCGATTATGTGGTGTATTTGTGGAGTAATGCCACTAAAAAAATAGCTGCGTTTGTAGGTATATTTTTTACAATATAGTAAATGAATTAGAAAATTTCTTTAAAGCCCTCTATTGATAAACTTTATGGTCGTGTGTTAATGGACAGACAAACGATTAGGATGCGCGACATTTTTTTGGGGATTATTCACAGTAAAGAAAACAAAAACAAATAAAAATCTAAGCTTTAGAGGACTTCAAAGGAAACCTCTTCTGGCGGACAGAGTTACACGGCCGGAAAGATTTTGCACGCAATGTTTTACTTAGCTATAAATCAAAAAAGAAATTGATTCGATATAAGATTATCTCAGGAAGTATGTACGGAAATTAGAAAATTCCGCTTTAAAACAATGTGGCGCACGTTTGAACACAAATTATCATTTGTAAGTTCAAAATTAGTTTAGAAATTGTTTATAACAAAAAAAGTTTCGAACTTATCGTAAAATCCGTACGTGTTCTGAAGCTTGCATATAAAATTTCAAGTGAATTGACGGAGATCAGTTGAAGTTATATTTCCGGGCAGTTTGGAGAATGCGGTTTTGAGAAAACACGGTTTAAAGGATTGTGTAACTTTGATGTATAGAATTGTTATATTTTACTATAGTGATGCCTGGACCATATAATTATCACTTCAAATTAATATTTTCCTCCTCTTGTTTCTTTCTGTTTGATTTTGACGACATACGGGCTTATTTTCCAGCATCAGTCAGCGATGATGGCTCTGAAAACATGATGCGCCGTGCGTCAGCCTTCGCGCAGAAATTATTGCAGTTTGGCCCAATGCTCATACATAATACCTCCATTATCTTCATAAAGCTGGATATACTTGCTGCAATATCCACAATTACTTTGCCACTTGAAAGAGAAAATGACAATGAAATCACCAGGTGGACAATTCTCGTGCTGCGGCATTTCATCGGCCTGAATGTATTGAGCAGTGTCGCCCAGATCTATTTTCCTCATTTTATCAATTGAATCATGAGTGCGACGAATGGCTAGTCCATCATAAATTCAAAGCTCATTTATAGGCTTCTGGGTTAACTGCCCTAACTGGTGTTTGTCAAATGGTGGCGACGAGTGCTATTAGTTTTTGCACGTGATCTATTCTTATTTCCTTTTCTTATTCCAAAATTTCCAAGGTTTGCAGTATTTAGATATTATGAGAATATAAACAACATTGCGCCAGCTGATAAGCGCCACCAATCATACAGAGAAGAAAAGTTAAGTTTTCTCCATGTTCCATTGTACGAGACAGTTACGCCATTCTTTTCTTACTATTTTCCGTTGACTTGTAGTCCTCTCTTCTTCTGCTGCTTTCTGCATACTTTTTTGTTGACAAGCTGCTTCTGTTGCGACAAAAATGGTGCAAACACCTTTATCGTAAAATGAGTGAAAAATCTGTCGAGGTAGGTCCCTGAATTCGCAAAACTTTTCAATTCCATCGACACCTGTTCTTATGCGCATGGCAATGATGATTCCGCTATTCATTTCATATCCTTTTTGAACAAATGGGCAACTCAGAATGAAAGGTTGTTCAAAATTCTCACAAGAAACCACGATTTGAAATCCTAAGGCAAGGTTGCCACTTTCGGTCAATGTCGCATTTGATTTGCACGTTTTACACACTACAACTTGTGAAATAGCAGAAAACACAGCAACAAAGTTCAAACGATGAAACATCATCCACTTCAACGTTGTAATAATCTTCAACCGACCTTACTTTTTTGCAGGTGTCGACTGTGGATATGTTATCAGGCAGATGCGACTCTAGTTCTAAACGATTCAATGCTTGTCATATTAGTTCAATTTGAAAATCTACTGCTTTCTTTCGACTCCTTTCGCTCGCGATATACTCCGCGAATGTCACTAAATATTTCTGCTATTTTTTGCTAACTAATCAAGAACAACACACGTTACATCAGACAGCTATAACATTGTGCGGTGAGCGTCACTTCAACGAACGTACCGAGGATATTTCCACAATAACTTTTGTGTTTTATATTATTTTATGTTATATTTCACTGCTTGGATGTACTTCCTCCAAATAAGATAAGAGCGTATAGGTCTCTAGGCTGTAAACTCTCACGCTAAACTTTTTGCAAGTACGCTCGGCTAGACACTTGGCCGTATGTTAATCAAATAAGCATTTAAATTTTTTTTTTCAAATATGAATCGTATTGTACTTTATTTCTAAGATATCAAGACATCATTTAAGCAAACAAATTATGTTTCGATTTTTCAATAAATCTAGAGTGGCATTACCCCTTAATACAGTTTTCTGCATTGGACCTAACAATTAGTTTCCTTGCAAGCTTTCCGTTTAGGACAGATAACAACAGAATAAACACAAGAAAGAAAATAAGAAAAGATAGTAAAACACGTAAATCAATATCTATTCGACATCATGTATATGTAGATACAATACACATACGGTAGATAGTACATGAAACTGAAAACAAATATTTAAAACTGACTTGTGTAAGTTTTTGTCGTTGTATTTTATATTTGCATTATATAAAACCTATTGGTTTTATCTTAGTTTAATACATGGTGTATCAGTGAGTTTCAATAAATATAATCATTTTAAAATATTAAATTTCTATAATCGCCGTCTGCTACTACAAACACCCAGTACATCTCGTTTTAAAATGCTAAAATTTACTATAATCATCCTCTATACTACATTCGCAATCATCCCCTATATTCATATGTTAGTTTTTAATACAAAATCTGCTACATATAAACATACTACAACATCCTGTATAAGCATCTCATTTTGCGAGACGCGCCATCTAGCGGTTCAACGTTCAACGTTCGTTACATCGATGGGAAGCCTAAAGAAATCTGTAATTTAAGTAGTGCAGTATGCGCGTCAATTGGCAGATGGCGTTGAGAGCTAATAGGGTGCGTCATGATGCGGGGATCATCTAACGTACGATATCTAACAGTGTTAAGAATTGTTTACACAACACACAAAACACTAACTAATGTTGATTATTGTTTAATAGCTATATACATAAAAAATAATGTGATTATTATGTAATATGGTCGTCTGAATTCCAGAATGCACCAATTAAAATTATTAAATTCCATTAATACATATAATCTCTCCGAGCCTCTTTGGGAGGGGCCAGTAGCCATCTTAATACACTACTCAAGAGAATAGTTTTTATTGTAACCACCAGTCTTAACCTTGCAATATGGAAATTATTATTTAGAGTTTAAATTCGTAGTCAGCTACCTAAAAACCAAGTCACAGAATTTTTGCCTACTTTTCGCAAGTTTAGACCACTTTGCGCTATTAGCAGGGTGTGCGATGCAAGCGCCTCTACAGGTGTAGGCGGTAGTTGGTCCACGAGGCGTAAATGGTGCAGATTGCTAATAAATGTTACAGTATCTGTACTGTATAAGTGGTCCGATCAAATTTATATTATTTATTTCAATATTTCTTCCTGTATAACGCAATAGTTATTGTGTCCCATTATGATTATTTATACCAACGTATGTTATTAGTTCTGACGGATTGGATCACAACATAATGCGCCATGAACTGCTGCACATATGTAGGCGTTCTAGTTAGGTATTTCTCCGCTACGGGCGATTAAATTGTTTTTCAAGTCCCCACCACGGTATATGCACAGGCCGAATAGTAATACTATATTACTAGTGGACCTATAGACCGCCTATTGGGTAGATCAGTGAATCGGTAGATCGCAGGAATCGATAGATCGCAGGAATCGATAGACCGCATAGACAGTGGGTATCTACAAAAAAGACTTCTTTTGCAAAATCAAATTTTCAAGTTGATGTAAAGTTATTTTTATAGCCTCATATTAACCACCAAAAAAGTTGCCTTAATTAAAAAAAACTCCCGCAGTATAAACATATATAATTCTAATACAACCTACTTAAATTGCATAAAATTGAGTAATTAAAAAAAATGATATTTTTATAATCCATGCAAATTACGACTATAAACCGATTTTTTTTTTTTCAAGAAACACATATGATCTAAATAAAAATTTAGAAACATGAACAAATTATAGACCCCTCGCAGAAGACCTGATTATTTTTTATTTAGGTGATTTTTTTGTTGTATACATAGGACCATAGAAACTACTTTTATGAGCTTGTATATTTTTTCCCAGCACCATTGAGCTTATTTACAAAAATAACCATTATTTGTTAAAATTACTCAATTTTATGCCAAGTGCGGAAGACCCATTGCATAAGAGTAATATTTCATTACTATTATTTCACAACCTATTGTTAACATTTTTCATCAGGACAGATACTTTACCCCTACTACAAAAAAACCACATTTATTGAGAAAAACTATAAACTTTAGGCCTCTTGAGGGTGATATATTTTTTCTTAATTAGGAGAATATTTTTGATGTTATACCTAAGTGGGTTCATAGAGACAACCTATATTAACTTGAAATTTTGATTTTCCAAAAAAGGTTGTTTTGATACACCCTACAGATTGATTGAACATTATTTATACCAACATATTGGAATTGTAGAATTATAACATTCTAGATATATTTAGAACCTGTAATATGTATAATTGGTTTGTTTGCCCATCAGTAAAAAACAATTAGTTATTCCTAATTGCTAAGCATGCGCAATGGAGATTTTGTAAAGGCAGAACCCCCATTGCGCATGCGCAAGAGTAAAAATAAATAAGTGCTTTATATAATTATTTTGATGCTGCTCGAGCAAACCTATTATCTAAAATAAGAATAATAGATAATAATAGAGATAATAATAATTCAAACCTTGTATTAGGTATATTATGTAACCATACTTTATTGTAACTTAATCATTGTAGAAACAAAAGAAAAATATACCAGTGAAGTCATAAATAATGAAATAACCAATGATGTGTGAAGCGATAAATAATTTGTAAAAAATATGATCAAGGCTAAAAATCAAAATATGTTCCGTTACAGAAAACATTCATATATATTTGTACAACAATATTTGTTGCAAAAACATATACGATAATTTATTATTGCACAGTATTTTATACATAAATATATACATATTACAGAAAACAAAATAAGAAAAGAGGGAAGTATTTACAAAATTACATTTTTTTTTTGTCTCGTGTGCCTATTAATTTGACCTACCCCTAAATACATTTCGATTATTCCTACATAGAAGTCCAGCCTTTTAGCCCTAAAAAATGTTGCTCACCATGTGCAAACGCGGGATCAGGTAAATAACTGTCCGCTTTTGTAGTATGAATAGTACGGATGTTTCAATGAAATTGAAAATCACATTAAGCGTCACATTGGCTTACGATTGAGGAATGCACACTTTTGAATACTTTCTACGATAATTAGCACCTCAATAACTCTTCCGAATTAATTCCTTGTTGATTTAACTTTTTTGTTGGAAATTACTTGAGGAAGACACTGAATAAACGTTGAGATAATTAGAATTAGAATAATGTTCTTCCTGTCTTCAAAGTTTTTCATTCAAATCGTATAGTAAGCTTTGTCACAGACGTAAAGTTAACCTAAAGAAATGTGAATTAAATTACTATTCAGGGTTACCTGTGATCACTATACCGGAAATGTATAGATCCACAAAGGTTTATTATAATAATAAATTCCACAATAATGTTGATAAAAAATTGTTCGTTTTCTTCAAATTCTTTTATGTGATGAATCTTCAAAAGCTTTTACGTAAAGCAAGCATCCTGTTTTGTTTCGTGTGAGTGATCACCGTTAGAAGAAAAATCATGCTTTTCCAACGTTATCCGTTTTCAGATTTCTTCCTTCTCATTGCGGCAAAATTTTACATCGTGATCTTCTCATGTTACACTTGGCTTCACTAACAATTCCTTTATTGTATTGATATTGACATGTAGCTATTTCCATTACCTTTTGTTGTCTCTAATACATCTATATTGTTTGCATTCGGTCACGGTAGACTGACTTGTGTATGTATGCTAAAAATATTTAATAAATGTGGACTACCTTAAACAAACCTTCATAATAACATGTAATAAACTTACGATATGCCATTTGTATTGGCAAAGTCGGCAAAGTGAATCCATATTTATAAACATAAATATGTTAGGTTATTCAGAGGTTATGTACGGCTGACGTTTAATAGCGCTGGTAGCGCCATCTGTCGACTAATCGGCTAAAACGTCCGAATTCTTGTAGAAATGCATTTTGTGGGCAATTTATCGATCGATTGAAATGGTAGCCACGGCATACACTTTACCCGGGTACATTATACGTTAAATAAGTAACCACACCTCGGCTCATAGGAAAAATGACATAAGGTCGGACGTATTATTTAGTTCAGTGGCTGTAACACGTAGGAAAACTTACCCAAACTCACCAATGAATTTCCGATATCTCTGTTATAATTTGTAAAATCATACCATATTATGCTTGTATGCATACGTAGTAGGTTTCATTCGTACGTAATAAAGACAAATGCGAATTCTTAATTATTCATATAAGTAGAACATACGTTATAGGTTTCTCAGAGGTTATTTGGAACGGACGTTGTGTGAAGATAATAATCAACAAATTGCAGGTTATGTCTGCGCTTTTGACGTTTCTTATCTGGCAACCATAACGACGCGTAATAAACTGCTGTTGGAATGTTGAGGCGTGTTCACCAAAATCGATCGCTTTTTGGAAAATTTTTAAGCAAAGACGCCCTAGAGTCCTTTTTGCGTCGATTTCAAAAGCTCACGCAACGTAGAATGGTCCATTTAGGGCGACGGCCGCGCTTCGCGCGCCCGTAAAGGCTTCTCAAAATTTTCTATAAGCAACTAAGAACGCACTTTTTCGCATGTGAAATGTTGAGAAAAAATACGTGAAATCAGTTTACATAATATAGACTAGTGACTCGTAAATCGCTGGGGTCGGTAGATCGCCGATTTCGAAGACCGCTGAAGTAGGTTGATCGCTGCAATAAGTATAGATCGCCTATTAAGTAGATCGCCGACGTCAGTAGTTTTGTGATGTAGTTGGATTATCGATGAAGTTAGATCGCCAATGTTTATAAATTGCTGAAATCTTGAAGATTACAAATTTCTGTATATCAGTGTATAGTGGATAGACCGCAGATATAGGCTGATCGTGTAAAACGGTTAGCCAGCCTAGTCCTAAATAAGCGGACCGTGTACACGTCGCTCTCTATTGGCGCGACATCCAATCATATTCTTATTCGTTTATGTGGGCACTCTTCGCTGCGCTCGTCGTGCTCCAAAAAACTAAAGTTCTGTTTTCAAAATAGAGTTATTGTGGCGCTTCTCTCGCTGTGCTCGTCGTGAGCTAAACAATTTATTTTATTATTTTCTACTATTCATAATGGGGTAATTAGGACACTGCTTTCAGAGTCATAATGAAATCGTAGTAACATAGTCTAACATAATCTAAAGCGACTAGGCACATAATCTAACCACAATTTCTCAATTTCCAGAGACGAATTGGTTCATTTGGGGGCACTCCACCCTGCGCTGGTCGTGCGTTAAACCAAAATTAATTGAAAATACCAACTACAATGATTTGTAACACTCGCCTTCGGCTCGTACCTCGCGTTGCAAATATCATTCTCATATGTAATAGCTAATATTACTTGGTCATTGTAAAGTATTGAAAAAGTGCATAAAAAAAACTCTTGTTAGAAAACCATAATTCACCTAATTCAAATTCATAAGTTGCCTCTTTCATAAGTTGTCTCTATACCACTAAAAATTGGCAAAATTGAAGAGAAAATTACGTCTTCCTCAAAAAGCCTAAAGTTTATCTTTAAGTATTATTTAATGTGGTCGGAAAAAATAATCTAAAACAATCCAAAAATAAGAATTTATTTTTTTTTAATTTTGATATAGAAAAAACAAAAAAATTGTGGGTCCTTAGAAAGAACTTTTTATTATCAACTTAAAATTTTCAGAATAATTACCTCTTTTGCGGTTCGTGCATAAACATCATCATTTTGAGATTACGCTCATAAAGAATCAGAAATTCGGAAATAAAAACTTACAATTCGGAACACACACTATATAGTGCTAAATTATGAAAAAGAATACATGTAATAATTACTTGCCTATCCAAATTTGTAATTTGCATAAGATTCTTGTTCACGCAATTAAATGTTGCAAATACGACTAATTTACCTCACATTTACTTATTTCTCGCAACACCCTGTACGTTATATGACTAGTAATAAGAAAGTGTAATGACATATACGTTATATGACTAGTAATAAGAAAGTGTAATGACATATACTTCCTAATAATATAAGAAGTTGATTAACACTTATTAGACTTGATATCATGATGATTTGCTTAAATCATCATTCTAATTTGTTTTTGCGGATAAGAAAACAGCATGTAGATTACGGCAAAATTGTCAATAAAATTATAAATTCCTTGTATAAAACAGGCTTAAAGTAAATTATTAAAAAAAATTGCTTTTGGCCGGCATTGAACCACGCTGCAGATAACGCCACGAAATCCTAAATCCGTACGGCTGTGAACTTCCCCACTAAGCCACGGAGCCGTTTTGAATTATATACGGCTAATGGAGTGAAATGCCGAATCTCGCTTAAATGTTAGTTGAAAATTGCTAAAATATCTTCTGCACTGATTTTCCGATTAATATTGCGACAAACTAACCTTCCATTTGTAGAATCGTCGCTTAAATTGCCGTAAGATGCAATCTTGAGCCACTTTGAACACGGAATTGACAAATAAACCCATAAAGCTGTACCTAACCTAACATTCATACTTCCAATTACTGATTACTTCTAATTTAAGCAAAATTTTCTGATCAGGTCCGCTTTATTGTTCATTCGCGTTCCCTGTCATATTTTGGCTCAATTATTGTCCCATGCCTTAAGGGATTTATTAATCCAATGCGCGACAAATGAAAGGATTGTATGTACATTTATATACATCTGTGTGTATGTTTGCTTTCTCCTGAAAAATAGACATTTGGTAGACAAATAGACCATGTCGCGTGTAGCTTTTAATAAACTCGCCGTATTTTTATACATTATTATCCGTTGGAACGTCTTTTCGGTCCACACCGGACATAAATCTGGCTCCCGTCATACTCGCTCTGTGCTCTGTAATATCGCCACGGTCAACAACTGTCGCTTAGCAACCGACCGATTTAACAAATTTTCTGACGTTTGTCGAGGTACACCCAAACTTTCAACAGATTTTATAAACCAAAAGTCAGATCATATCTTTAACCGCCCCCTTATTCGGCGAAAATTGTCTCCGATTACTTTCACGTTTTTAGTAATAATAGACGTGGGATAAAGCTATATAACAATTGTGGACTGGTTTCGAGCACTCAACTTAGTTGAAACGGTAACTGGTTTGTGAAAAAGAAAAACTAGTTTTTATTTTATATATTATAAAGATTTGTACTATAAACCGTAAAATAAATTACTTTCATATAAATTAATCGCTAGAACTGTCTATATTTATTTAGTAATGATATAATAGGTTCGTATAATAATTTCCTAACATCTGTACCCCACATGAAGTCGACATGGTTAAAATCAGGCAATGGAACTCTGTGGAGACCGACTACGTTTGGTAATTTTTTGGCAAGATACTCAGCATCATAACTAGTCGCAATATAATCTCCATCGCCATAATAAATAGCCTGAGGTGCGGTTACTTTGGTCACGTCATATTCATGGGGTTGGTCGGCTTTGTAGATTAATTGGTTCATCTCTTTTCCGAAGTCAAATGCCCTAAACTCCCCTGTTACAAATAACTGGCGAAAATGTAAAATCGTTCGTAAAGACGTGCCATCTGGAAAGTATCTGTACATATCAGGGAAAATATCCTGAAACAATAAAATATTACATAACAATAAAATTGAATTTCTTGAGTGCAATAAATTAGTCTAAGACAACACATCGGAACAATTTCTATAAAACATATTGCATTGTGTTACAAGAAAGTTAACCACTATTTGACTCGTTTTTAATAACTTTTATCTTGATAAATTCAAAAATTAAACCAAATAAATATAGAATAAAATATAAATAAATAAATAAATATAAATATAAAATATCCTAATTATTTTTGCACCACAAGAGTACTGTCCATATACATTATACATATTGTAGTTGCTGATTGTAGAAATCTAAAATCAAAATATCAAATAATTATGAATAATAAAGTAAAATCTACATACAAATATTTACAGGATGTTTGATACTTCTTGAAGGGGAATGGAAGATTTAACCGCAGATGCAAAAAAAACGAATAACTAAATTTTGACGTCGTGTAGAAGTACAACAAGATTATAATTATAATTTCTACTTTGTAGATAGTAGTTGGTGAAGACCATTGTTTGCGCTCTCGCATACAGCGGAACCCCACTGTGGCAACACAGTAATTTCGGAAAAAGTAATAAACAATTTTCAGCAGCCAAAGATACTCACAATAATGAGTATCTTTGTGTATCTTTGGCTGTCGGTACACAATATTATTACCATAATTAATCGGTTAGTCACCATTTAACACTCTGTTGCTAATAACCCTCAAATAATAATAATTTGCATCACTTTAAAAAGAAGTCGTGCAGCATGTTGTGGCTATAAATATTTATAGGCAATTTTTATGTAAATATAACTTGAAGCAATTGTATAATTCTAAAATTCTTTCAAATGCTGACATCAAACATGGAAATCTGTGTATTACCGACCAGCACGCTGATGCATTTTCGAAGGCAATTATGTAAACTGAATCGATGATAGCCTTTTGCCAAGTCACCATTTCCTCAAATATAAATATTTTTTATTCCTGTTTTCTTAAGCGGTAACTACGTATGTATAGGATAAAACGGCATCCGACAATTTTATTTCAGACCACCTTGAGCAGAGAAAGTCTTGTAGGCGTAGTTATCCATGAAAATTACACAATGATACAAAATGGAGGTTCATGTCTCCGTGATTGACGAAACCAAAAGTAAATGTCAGTTTACTTACACAACAAAATCCCAAAAGAATTTTTAGTATTTTATGCGTATTTAAAGTTGGCAATGTGTAAAGGGTATTCATTTTTTTACAGGAAAAATTGAGTAAAATTTAATCTAATAATAGAATTCTTCTGAAAAGTTGTGGTATATTACTGTTTTTTTGGTCGCAGAATTCTTTTTTGATATTTATTTTTACCTAAAACTTACCCTACGTGGCGCTGTGGTACAATTTCTGCTATTTTTGGGTATTTTTTACCTAAAAATGATATTTTTACTGTTTTTAAGGCTGAGTATCCATTTTTGTATGTATGTTTGTTTCATTGTAAAACGTATGCTAGATGATGTTACCGAGATCATCTCATTATTGTTGTTAAAGAATAGGACATTCCTTAGAAAACTCTTCATGTTAAATGTTTTATGAGAAAAAATAGCATGTTTATAGGGAAAAGGACTTTCAAAATTCAAAAATAATATTTTTTTAGTACAGAATGGGATTTTATTTATCTTTTAAGATTCCCAAATGTTATTTTGACAGTTGTTGAATGTCCCACACCTACCTACGACAACATACCGTGCGCCTAGCATGTGTTGGTATCAAAACTAGTATTTTGACACAACTATTTCCCGATCCGTGTTAATTCATAGATTTCAACTTCTTCACGATCTAACGCAGGGATTCCCAAACTATTTAGGGCAAGAGACCCCTTTTCCAAAATGAACTGATACCTGAGACCCCCATAGCCAAATTACTTTAAAAATCCTATCGCTAGTTTTGTTCCTATTGATACAAAATACTTGCCAATTTAAAAACTTTGCGGTTGGTTAAGTTAGTATACTTGACATCATTTTCTCATCAAAATTAACATAATAAATAGTCATAAAATTAATAACAATAATAC
This sequence comes from Melinopterus prodromus, assembly GCA_964023965.1. Lineage (NCBI taxonomy): Eukaryota > Metazoa > Arthropoda > Insecta > Coleoptera > Scarabaeidae > Melinopterus > Melinopterus prodromus. The sequence goes on along the minus strand of OZ030394.1, from coordinate 30,492,869 downwards.
AAAATACGTAAAAATACTTAGGTAGGTAATTATTTTAAAAAAAATACATTTAAATGACAAAGTTAGGATAAAACAACAAAAATTCAGTATGATGGATAAACCTGGTGACCAATATAGCTAAATCTGGTTGAATATTGTTGTGTCAAAATGTTTATAACCACACTGAAACCTTTTTCGACTAGGTATGATGATGGAAAACCGATAAGGTATTTTTCAGCAACGTTCCACAATGCAGGATACTGTATTTCAATGTTGCGCTGCAACCAGAACTTCTGTTAGCCTTGGTGGAACTTCTGCTTAAGCTCCTCGTCTGTGCTGCTGATGGTTATCAACTCTTCTTGCATTATCACATTGGCTTCTTCCATGGCTGTCATATTGTACGGATTTATTATCCATTGAGGAATCGATAAATTTAAGAGATCCTCAAACGTCTTAGTGAAAGCCTTGTGTAATGCGTCCAAGTGGGTAAACATGATAAAATATTGACAAAAGCGGAAACTATGAATATTCTTTTCTGCTTAAATTTTGTTTATAAAGGATAAGTTTACCCAGATTAATAGGGGTCGATTTTTACATCTCGTCGACCCCCAAAATCAGTTTTCATTTATGTCGACCTCTGGGAAAGCGATTTCGACCCAAAGGGTCGATATCGACCACTTTGGGAATCCCTGATCTAACGGAACATAAAACTTCTAAAATGTTTCTCTATGCAATGATGGAATTGCTGCTGCAGACGTATAGCAGAAAATGGTAGGTACTGTTCAACGACACATAGTGCCTGGTGCAACCAGGATCCTCAATGACGACGAAGGTGGTTAGGACATTCTAATATTGTTCGACGAAAATTTAACTATTAAGCAAGAATATAGAACCATTACCGCTTGGTATATGCCAGCGAAAAGTGTGGTTTGAACCAGGCGGACTAGGCTCTATGTGTCGTTGAAAAGTACCATTTTCTGCCATAGGTGTGTACTTAACCCCAAAAACAGTAACGTGCGAATCATGTCTATCCTGGAAGCGATGATGGTGTTCTCTTTGAGCTTCAGCAGCAATTCCATCACTATGTACATAAATAGTATGCCAGCATATTCAGCAATTGAATGAACAACCTTTCTAAAAGCTTTATGGTCGATTAGATCTTGATGACGTTGAAAACTATGACTTAACACGGAAATGGTGTTAAACTAATAGTTTTGATAAGAGCACGTACGCAAGTGCACGGCTTGTTATCGTAGGTAGGTGTGGGACAAGAATTGCCAATGTAAGGAGTTGGAACACATGAAACAACATTCTGTTTCGTGTGTCTTTTGATCAAGTGAACTTAAGGAGACAACATACTAGTCTCTTTCGCGGAAATTAGAAGGCGTTTTGTTAAGATTTATACCATAATGGATACCTATTGAAACAAATTAGTTGTTAAGACCAAGTGCCCTTCAAATGAATTATAATTTTTTTAGTAATATAATATAATATAATATAGCCAACATGGATCCAATACTTGCATTTGAATTTGTGAAATAATTGAAATAAAAGTATTTAACCTAGTATTCATTTGTAGACGATTGTTTTTAGGAAATTTTGATTTAGCAACAATTGCCTTACGCCTTAAAGACACCAGTGACACTTCGAAAATACTTCGAAAGTATTAATTATTTTAAATATTTTAGGCTGTGTCCGGTAGCGAATGATTTAATAGGTAGCGTTTTCTTCAAAAATCATAGGAATAAAAATATCTCTAAAACGGTTAACATTTGGATCATGCATTTTGAGTGAAATAACTTGCAAATGACCTACTATAACGTATTTAAAGGAATACGTTTACTTACCAATAACCCTGTATATCACACTATCACGGTTTTACTACATTTCTCATATTTTTTTCCATAATTGAAATCTGTTTTCTAACGTTTATAACTTCCAATTTTCATGTCATAACTAGCTGAATTTCACTAGGTATATAAATTTTACTTTATTTTAGTCAAGATATTTACCGTGTTAAATTGTTTGTAGTCAAAACCGACTAGTAAGAACAACATAGTCACGCACAGTGCCTGAGTGCGAGAACCGTTTTGGCAGAGCAGTGTCAGCATATTTTGTGTGGTAGCTCTTCTCGGGAATACCTCTAAGATGTCCGAGTTATACAGCACTTCCTACATATAACAGAAACATTTTAAAATATGTAATTCACTACTCAAAATAGTCTAACTGCCATAACATTTTAACTTCTTTATTCCAGTTGTAGCATGTGTAATTTACTATTATTTTTGTTAATTTTAATTCTGATGTATTCTGCACGGTAAGGTATGTTAAACGTGCAGAAAATATCAGAACAAATAGCGTCTTGCATTTGTAAATGTACTTTTATTCCTCCAACATCATTAATGAAAGTCTTGACTAGTTCACATTTACTGAGAATTTACAATGTTCGTGCCCTTAGACTATTTTCAGCTTATATTTTTAATCATTAATCATAACATTTAATCATTAAAAAGTACTCACGCCTAAACTTGGTAAAATAGTAAATGCCAGTTTAAAAATTGGCATTATTGGTCGTTTCACAAAAATTGTCGGCGCCAGATTTACAAACAATTTTATTTTTGAATTATACTCAGGTCTTTGCGAAAGAAACACTTGACCAACTGTTGTCCCCATGGAATATCCGATAAAGAACAGATCTTGTTGGTGTGTTTTATTTAAAATGAAGTCTATCGCCACTGGTATATCATATACACCTATTTCGTGAAAGCTGAAAAATTCCTTTTTAAATATTGAGTTATTTGAGTTGATGGAATTACCTAAAATCCCAATACTCTTTATCTGTTTCTGCATCAAGCGAGATGTGCTCTTTGGAGTATGAGTTTCCTCTGTTGTTGATGAACCACATATCATAACCCGCGTCAGCCAAAAGGTACGCTAGAATATAACAAAAGAAAAACGTCGTTTGAAATGAAATTTGTTTGGGTTGGTAAATACAGCTAGCGTTGGCCGTTATAACTTATTTTTTGTCAGTTGTTGTAATGTAATCCTAACAATTCATGCAGTAAGTCCTTGTCCACCGTTTGTAAGTCCTCAAACGCCGACTGTTAACTTGAAAAATTGTTTAGATACCAGAGATAATATGAAAAATAATGAACCATTTGACTTGAAATGGATGTTAATAAGTAATCTACAGAAGTATAATATACAGAATGACTCATGAGATTTCCTAAAGAGAAACTATGATATCTTTGGCCTTACTTTACTACTCATTGCTGGACTACAAACATTTTATTTTGCGTTATCTCTATCGTCTCTGACGCTGTCCTCAAAATACAATTCAAACAAAAATTTTAAAAAAATGTTTCTTGTGTCTCTGTAACAAACTGAAAGCGAAGCTAGCTTTTCCTGAAAATAACTTCTACAAAATTCCGTGCTATGTTGTACTTATTTTGAATTACCAGGTATTCTATAGGTCTAGAATTCTAGATATATACGCTAATGCGCGCAAAGTATCGAACCATGACAGAGTACCTGAAAAAGTTTCTTAATATAAAAAATCTTCAGAATTTTAATTAGCAAAATATTTATGCAAATTTCTATTATTTATATCAAATTTAGTTTCTGACCTTCAACAGTTTTTTTACTTATAATGTCATGGACACGTTTTTATATAACAATCTCAAATTGTATCGTACAAAGTTTATAGTGTTACATAAAATATTGTCGAGAAAAGTCAGAACATTACGGTAATATCGATAACTTCTGTTTATTTATGGAAAGCTAACGCACCACCAAAAGAATCGTTGTAATTGCTTCAAAAACATATAGTGACAAATTAAGGATTATATGGGACTCTTCTGAGCTTCTGGGACAATTGATTCAGTTACTTTAAATTTGCATCGGTAAATTACCAAAATTGCAAAACCAAAATATCAAAAAGGCATTTTCATATTACAATTACAAAACACATGTTCCCTAGAGTTTATTACTTGTTTTATACCTACTAGTTGTTTTATTTTTTGTTTCATTACTACTTGTTTTATTACTAGTTTATTAATTGTCCTTTTCTCGTTAATTTTCTAATGTAAGACCATAAAAAGTTTCCGCTAATATTATGGCAATTAAAGAACCATTGAAAGTAAAAAGAAAAATGTGGGGATTACGACAAAAAGGGCTCGATGACGTCATAAGTAATTAACAGATGACGGTCGGACATTTAATTTTTCACAAATTGTGTATAGTTATCATTAAAAATTGACGTGATCCAGGATTTTTTAGAATAACAAACCGTCGAGAATTTATTTTGTTACCATACACGCGCGCTATGTATTGTTGGATACGTGGCGCAGAAAAGATTTGTTATCATGTAGACAAAACAATGTTTTTTTTCAAAAGTCTGTTAAACCCACTTTGGTATTTTACAGGCACATTCTTATTTGCAATTAGATAAATTTAAATCAAATTAATTTATTGGAAATTAATGAATGTTTTGTTTTTCTTATGGCCACCATACTAGTATTATACATATTTGGGTTATTTTTCTCTTTTTGAGCAGTACGTATATCCACAAGCCATAGAAAATACGTTTTGGGAACTAACGTGCAATGCACCTGACCCACAGCCAGTCAAAATATTGATTTAACATACAGCTTGGATTACAAAACAAGAAATAGTTAATGTCGCAAAAACTGAGTAAAATATTAAAAATCTACTATATGCAGAAAAATGTGTGAATTCTTTATCTTTAATTTAGTGTAGGTATTGCTTTTAGGATTCTGTAAAAATACCTAAGACCCTTGACGTGTGAAATTATACCTGTCCTGATTGCGCACAATTCTAAGAACTGTTCATGCAAGTAAAAATAACTTTAAGAATTGTCTTACGAAGCAAGTACATACAGATGTTATTTATAAATAATTCCAGTATTTTCTATTTTTTTATATTTTTTTTAATTCTGCTTGATAATATTAAGTTTAAGTTGATGCAACTTTTGCCTTGACATGCCAATTGAGAATAAAACAATTTTTAGTACATAGTCTTCATACCTGCCTCCAACATTTCAGATTTCTATTATTTTTATTTGCGGGCGTGCCACTGCCCAGTACACAAATTTGCTCTCACTTGATCGATGTCTGAAATTGAGATGCAAGGTTACAATGTGAAATTTGAGTATAAAACTACATTTAAAACAACTATTCGCTAAGACATTTATAATTTATGTGCAAAAAAAGGTAGTTTTGATGTGAAGAATGTATAAGTATTTCTTGTTTTTTTTTTTCGATTAGCATTTAGGTTGAACACAAATTCGGACTGTGGCGGAGTCGCAGTAGTCGACATTTGCGTTATTTTAAAAGATAGAGAATAATATTTTCTACAAAAGTTGTTTGATCCTTTTCTACAATTTAAAATTAGTTTTATTTAAACAGGATGTTAAAGAAAATAGTTTCTGAGATATTCAATTGTTTGTAAACAAAATTTACTTACTACAAGCCTTTAAATAAGAAAAAAACGGAATATTACATGTTTGCAGATTTCTAGCTAGATGCTTATGCCATGAAAAATTATATGCGCTATACAATCGCATTGTAACATGTAGCAATGTTTTGCATCTTCAAATGGTTTATTCTTGATGTTTATAAATGGAACACTCTGTATGTTATTTGCTAACTGCAATATCCCTTAAATTGTTTTTATTTGTATTCAGTGACATACTGAAAACCGTGTTCTTTTAGGTAGAGTTTTGTTAAAATTTCTAAATTATGTCTTCTATCACGTTTTAACACTTTACATCACAATACCAAACACGATGTATACACAGCAATATTATTAACGAACATGTAAATTAAGCACTAACCATTCTATTTTACAACTAGTACAACTTATACTACATTATATTTTACAACTAGTATCAAGCGGTGTATATCATAAATTAAAGAGAAGTTATTGAAGCCAACAAATAATATGCAGCGTGTTCCATTCATCAAAATTCAAGAACAAAACCTTTGAAACTGATAAAAATTTAATACATACCTAATAGGATGACGTTATTCATTTTTGTATCATCGCAGACAATAAACATTAATAAGCAATAAAATAGTCTGACAATATTGTAAAATAATATCTGCAAAATTTAGTTTTTAATCTTAATAGGCCTGTAGCTGCCATTTTTGTAATTACCTATAATTTGATGTATGAAAGAAAGTTATGCAATAATATTTGTAAAAGTTATAAACAATCATCTCTGGCTACCGGCGAATTTTTACTATATGGGTGGTTACGTACCATCGCCATTTAGGGGTTGTTGGCAACGGTGCAAAACTCCGAGCGTTCGTGGGTGGCTAGCCCTTGTAATTACCTATAATTTGATGTATGAAAGAAAGTTATGCAATAATAATTGTAAAAGTTATAAACAATTATCTCTGGCTGCCGGCGAATTTTTACTATATGGGTGGTTACGTACTATCGCCATTTAGGGGTTGTTGGCAACGGTGCAAAACTCCGAGCGTTCGTGATTGACTAGCCCTTGTAATTACCTACAATTTGATGCACGAAAGAAAGTTATGCAATAATGTTTGTAAAAGTTATAAACAATTATCTCTGGCTGCCGGCGAATATTTACTATATGGGTGGTTACGTACTATCGTCACTTAGGGGTTGTTGGCAACGGTGCAAAACTCAGAGCGTTCGTGGGTGGCTAGCCCTTGTAATTACCAACAATTTGATGTATGAAAGAAAGTTTATGCAATAATAATTGTAAAAGTTATAAACAATTATCTCTGGCTACCGGCGAATTTTTACTATATGGGTGGTTACGTACCATCGCCATTTAGAGGTTGTTGGCAAAGGTGCAAAACTCCGAGCGTTCGTGGGTGGCTAGCCCTTGTAATTACCAACAATTTGATGTATGAAAGAAAGTTATGCAATAATATTTGTAAAAGTTATAAATAATTATCTCTGGCTACCGGCGAATTTTTACTATGTGGGTGGTTATGTACTATCGCCGATTAGGGGTTGTTAGCAACGGTGCAAAACTCCGAGCGTTCGTGGGTGGGTAGCCCTTGTAATTACCTACAATTTGATGTATGAAAGAAAGTTATGCAATAACAATTGTAAAAGTTATAAATATTTATGGCATTCACCTGGCGAACTGCGCAGCAATTTCTCATTTTACAGACGCATTAGTGTAGGATGTCTTAAGGATAGTATCCTGTTAATACCGTCTTCGGATGCACTATTTCATGTGCTTTACGAATTGGCTGACGTCGATTCTTTGTGATGCCGGTGGACGGAGTAATTTGCAATTGTGTATATAAACGTCGGGCGCTCCTATTAGGTACCGCTCTCTTAATTAAATCAAATTTTAGGCAAAACCCTTCGATAAATTTTTGGTGCAAAACTATGGGATATACTACTTGAACCGCTCTATCGTTTGGTATATGTTTCATTAAAAAATTCGATAAAAAAAAGTTATGGATATCTTTTATGGCTAACTTCTCCGCGGTAAAACTGAATACTTTTCGTCAACGCTTCTATGAAGCAATTGGAATAAATTAAAATTATTTTGTATTTTCTTCTCTATGTATTTCTTAAAATAACGGATATATCGACTACTGCAACTGTAATGACTCTCTCTGTATAGAAAGATTTGAGTTAATGCACTAGACAGTACTTTTTTTATTCTGCTATCGCTGTCTGAAATCTGAGTTATTTTCTGAGTAAATTGATAAGTATCACATATCCTAAATTAAAACGACGATTGGTTAGAATTATATTTTCATGGTCGAAAAAAGGTCAAAACGTAAACACTGCAAAAATGTCAAAAGCGCTTCGTCATAGGACCACAAATCAAAATCTTTCAAAAGTTTCTTTTGTTAATTTTTAAAATGTCTGAAACCATGTGCAATTCGACTATTTTCCCAACAGAATATTCGAGACCAAACAAATCTGCTGTACGTTGTCCAATGAACCGACTTTCTATCTTTAATAACTAATACAAGCGCCCGTACAATCCAACGTCCAATAATCCAACAAACTGCATCGTAGATATTTGGTGAATAATTCTCACTTCTGTAGCATGTAATGTAAAATACACGGTAGTATGAACAGTGTTCACTTACGTAAATCGACCTGTGGCCCTCTAAATAAGAAACATTCTGAGGCACCAAACAACCCGGGGAACAACAAAGCTACAGGTCGCTTTTTGCCAGTCTGTTTTCTTCCATAAGGTATTCTATGCAGTGCGATAATATATCCTTGCTCAGAAGTAACTCGATATGTTTCCAAAGGATATCCATATTTGTTGGTCAGTCCCTCCTAGAAAAAAAAATAAAACAACTAAATTCTGTTTTCTTGTTTATAGAAAAGCAGCATAAAAACACGTGCGTCAGGTTAAACCAGTGCGTCATCACCTTAATAATTTATTGTTATTACAAATTTGCGGTTATTTTTTGGCATTCATATGCCATTATTCAACTTAGGTATATACAATTTTAGCTGGGAGATAACCTTGAAAAATATTTTGGGGCTCATATCATAAAAGTGATGATTAAACAATATTCTTCTGGTGAGAGCTGTAACTAAATTAGTGTTGTTTTACGTTTGAAGGTTGTTGTCGATCTAAATGTTGCTATGTCACTTAGATATAATGTATCGAAAACATATGACTGTATAAGTTAACCTTCAAAATAGATATAAATTACGCATTTTTCCGATGTATAATTGGTGTCCAATTAGGTAGGTATTTATAGTTTACTAGTTATCATTTTAGCTTATATAATATGTCACCACTCCGCTACACGTTCTGGTTCGCCAAATAAACATAATTTTTTAACACCCGTATCCTAAAGAGCTATTAGACATAACGAAACAAAGTTAAACAATTAGAATTTAGAAATAATTTTACAAACAATACTGCATACGTCAGTTTTAAGTTGCATCAACAACATTTATTTATTTTCAGGTTTAGATGAAGAACAAAACAGTGTTTGTCCAGATAGACTTAAGTATTCATATCATGGACCGACATTTTTGTTTGTCGAGGAAAAGTATTTTTTTATACAGGGTTAGCCAAAATTACCGGAACACCCAAATGATTCCTCATCGGTAAGAAATTTAAGAAAAAATTCAAAGAAAAGTTCTTTTACGTTAAACAGTCCATCATTCAAATACATTTTTAATATATTCATTTTATTATATAAATGTCGTAAATTTTTTTTCAAATGGAAACCCCTGTATGTTTTTACATTTTATAATTTTAGGACTAATTCCAAACATTTTTTCATAAAATATTTTTTTTGTAAAATTCTCATGTTTTATTTAATTGGTTAAGTTTTAAGCAATTAATAAAAGTTAGTCAAAATTACCAGAACACATAACTCTCCAAGCGTATAAAATTTCAAAACAACATTCACCAAAAGTTTTTTGACTTCAAACAAACTATCGTTCAAATATATTTTCAATAAATTTTCATTATAATATGGAAATTTCGTAAACTTTTTTTAAATGGAACGCCTTGTATGTTTTTACTTTTTGTAATTCTAAGACTAATTAAAAACATTTTATATTGAAATAATTATCTTATAGAATGCATCATTTTTGAGTTATAAGCAATTAATTAAAATTAGTCATAATTACCGGAACAAACGTAAAACACATTTTTTTTAAAACACACTCTGTTTAAATATTCTTTTAATATACAGGCTGTTTATTCTATTATGGAGGTATGGAAAACTTTTCATTTTTCTCATCAAACATTCTGTACATCGCATCATCTGCATCATTTTTTAGTTATCAGCAGTTAATCAAAACTCCAAAACATTTATTTTGACCGAACAAAAGAATTAAATGAAATTGTCAAACTACCATCCCTGAGCGGCTTGACAATGCCACAACCTATCAACAAGTTCCCGTAAACAGTTTTCTAAATGTTCGATAGTAATACTATGAACTTCGTCCACTATCCTCTGCTTCAACGCATCAATATTTTACGGCCTATTGTTGTAAACCTTGGACTTTAGGTGTCCCCATAAAGAAAAATCCAATATTTGCAAATCCGGCGACCTAGGTGCTAGGTGGTCATTCAATGGAATCTCTGCTTCCAATCCACCTCTGCAGAACAATTAAATTCAAATAATTTCGCACTTGGACACCATAATGCGGCCTGGCACCATTTTGTTGAAACCAAATGTTATTTAGTTCTAAAACAGTTTCCAGTAGTTTCCAAAACAGTGTTTTGACAAAATCAATTTATTGCAAGCAGTTTTTGGTAAATTTCAGTTTTGCACGATTGGCGATATAGCACCCAAAATAAGTAAATGTCAAGTAAAAATACAACAATACAAAAATACCACAAATATGGCTACCAGTAGACACCAACTGTCGCAGGCAAAAATTGTTTAATACGTGATGTAACATGTCCGAAGTTTCTAAATTTAATTATTTTCATGTACCAAAGCAGAAACTATAGTTTATCCGTTTGATTAAGATAAATTGGTATGTATGTGAGAAAATATTCTTAATTTGAAATTCCGCAGTTTTGATTAATAGCTTATAACTAAAATGTATAAAACATAAAAAATGATTCCAGTAAAAAAATTTAGAATTAGTCTTAGAATTATAAATGTAAAAATATACAGATGTATTGTGTATTCCATTTAAAAAAGAAACGGTTACCAAATTGTCACAATAAAATGACCAGCCTGTATATTAAAAATATATTTTAATGATAGGTTGTTTAATGTCAAAAAACGTTTGTTTGAATGTTTTTTGAAATTTTTTACGGTTGGAGAGTAATGTAGGTGTTCTAGCAATTTTGACTGATTTTAATTAATTGCTTTAAACTCAAAAATAATGCATTTTATAACAAGTTTATTTTAATAAAAAATATTTAGAATTAGTCCTAAAATTACAAAAAGTTAAAATATACAGGGTGTTCCAATTACAAACAAAATGTTTATGAAATTTCTATAATAAAATGAAATAAATAATAAAAATACATTTGAACGATGAATTGTAGAAAAGTCAAAAACTTTTGTTTGAATTTTTTTTAAATTTCTTACCCTTTTAGAATTATTTAGGTGTTCCGGTAATTTTAGCTAACCTTGTATAGTGTTTTAGAGGTCCTACAAATGCCATAACCATAGTCAGAAATTTGATTTAACAGACAAGGTGGCTGCAAAAAAATAGTACAATTTCAAAATTTTACCTCAATTTTAATATTTTATGTTAATATGGTCTTAAAGCAAGATACATTATTAACAACCACTCTTAATTTACAATTAAATTTGATAATGTGCAGTTGGTATCATTAAGTGGGTCACAATAATTAATTAAAATAATAATTGCGACTTTTTTAAATTCATTTTATATGTTTTGCTGCGTGTGAGTCTGCGAATGAAGGAGTTTAAAATGATTGATATCGGAAAAAGAAAATAGTTATACTACAAGACTATGCTATACCGATTACTTTAGTAGTTCACTTGTAACATCAGAAGCTGTCTTGGTTTTCTATAGAATTGGAAAAAGTAATAACCCAAAATTTTGACTTGAAAGTAGTTTTTATTGCATTCACATTTTACTTTTCATGCAAATGTTTACAAAATATGTTTTAGAGTCTCCTAAACAAGTCAATAAGAGTTCATTTTCCCCTAAAGTTAAATAGTTTGTCTATTATTATAGGTACCTATAGTTCGGTATATCTTAGGACGCAAGTATATTTTCTTTTCCCAGTAAATAACTACTAACTAGAGTTGCATTTCCTACTGGAGGCCATGTCCTTGAGGATGACATTCTTTATTAAAAGCAAAACGGATCAAATTAACGATTATATGGTGGATCCGGGTCATTATTTGCACGATACCGTGCTTTTGCTTACTCATCGAGCAGAACTATTGTTCACCGTCTGTTATTGATGGTAAACATAAGCCGAAGAAACAGCTGATGACCGCGATGAGTGTAGGATTGAAAAGTGTCCCATCCACAGGACCGTATCCAGCACAACCGAGAATTTCTCTGTCGGCTTGTTGTTATTAGTTTTCATACTATGAATTTACGTCTTTCAAGCACATTTTCAAAAGGTTCTTTGATGATTGATGAGACAACAAAGTGCAGCATTTTTCCATACTTTTAAAATAATATTTCGAGGTTACGTACTTTTAAAATAATATTTCGAGGTTACGTAGGTACTACAAGCTGTCATACATCATTAAAATAAAAATAGGTATTTATTACACAACTGCCGAAAGTACGGAATAGCGCGACGAAAGGTAATGCGGCGCGCGGTAATGCGTCGCCGAAAGCGGAGCATCGCATGTGAGCGAGACGCGCTATGTAGTTTTCGGCAGGAGTGACATACAACGTTTTTTTTTGCTTTTTAAGTAAATATGCTTTACACAAAAACATACGTAATAAACAAAAATTAAACGGTTATATTTCTGTATTGGAAATGTAAGGTACCACTTCAACGAAACGTCAAGTTAAAAAAACTATTTCAATTTGTTTTCTTGTTTACTTTACGTCGGTCTTTCCGCAATTTAGGCCAATCACCGACGTTGAGAGCAGGCTACACATACCCAGGAATTTTGTAGAACTGAAGCAATTCCAACCGCCAGTAAGAGATCTGCACGTCGCCTCATGACAGCACACGGTGGAAGGCTGCATGCAAACGTATTTGTTCCCTGCCTAAAATACCAGGACAGTCGATTTTAGCCCGTGCCGGGAATCGAACCCGGGCCTCCAGCGTAGAAGTCGCTTATCTTATATGCCATCGACCCCCCTAACTAATTCAAATTTTGATCGATTTATATTTGTTCATTACACTGTAGATGTCACATGCGTACCAGCATACTAAAATAAAGCTACACTCCCTATACTTTATTTAAAATTTTCTCAATTTATCGTTATTAGAATTAGATATAACAGCGGGTTGATATTCTTTAACAACAAACAAATTGGATATCTTAGTTTATCTAAAATTTGTATTTTGTACTTTGCCGCACTAGAGCGGCAAAGTGAAACTTTGCACTGTTTCTCAAAATCAATAGATGATTTGCAATTTCTGTCATCAGATTCCAATTAAATAAAAAATCAAATATTTTTTTAGTTGTTGGTCTGTGTAGCCATTTGGCGTCGATTCTTCCCTTTTTCAGATCATAATGACAGTTTTACGTGAACTACTTACAGTCAAGGTGGGATCACTCAACCAAACAGTTATCGTTTCGGTTCAAAGGTGATTCCTAAAATGACATCCACATAATGTGATGTATTTTCGAATCAGAAAAACAAAACTACATTTGAAGATCACCAATATTAAATATGAGTCACTTGAGTCACCATGATTCATTAAGCACATATTTTAGTTTTGTCATCCAAATATGTTCAAATTAACAAGAGACTTTTAAATTAATTTATCAACAACAAAAAGTGTCCCGCTATATTCAAGATACCATCGAGAAGTTTTTTGAAATATTCTAAATATCATGTAGGTATAAAGTAAATGTTTGGTATTTAACCATATTTTCTGCCGAGGAAACTTGAAGCTTGAATTCATGAGTTTGATGATGATTTCACTATTGTAACCAGTTTAAATATACCTAGATTAATTAATCAAAACCGTTCTTTTTTTGTTGCCGTGACAAAATAAACATTGCCAATTAATACGGTATTGTGTTCAGCATGTCCCCCTGATTAAAAATATTAAAAGCAAAATAGAGCGAGAATTCAAAGATAACATCATTTTCCGAAAACCCTCGTCAAATATACATCATAAAAGACAATCATACCTACATAACATAGGGGATATAACTGATATATAAATTGATATAATTGATTAATTTAATTTAAAATAAATGTATGTAGGGACTTTACTCTTAACTCAAATTCATATTTGCCTCTTATACGGTGCACGCATAGTATAATTCGATGGATTTAGATGAATTGATTTATATAAGGCCGATTTACGCATTATACAGCATGATTAAATATTATTAACAATATACATAAACAAATGTATAATTACGAAAGTACTTCATCGCATGTTTGCTGTGCAAGAAAGTGATGTTAACGAAATGCAGTGGATACGGTGCTGTGTGTGTCCTGATTTTTTTAAATAACGCACTTCCTCACTCGAAAAACGCGGTAAATCTGTGTCAATTCGGTTGTAACATTTGAACCGGTACCTGCTTCCATCCGTCGATCCGTATTCAAGACCAAATACCAACGCTTTTCATCATGTCAACTATTATTATGAAGTCAAAGCAAACAACTAGTCGGCGCATTTGAAAATTTGAAACAGTTAGAATTTCTACACCGGTAAGCTGTCTATTTTAGGTTTCTATGCCCCAGTGTAGCGAGTCCGGCGCATTTTTCTTGAATAACAAGCAAGAGATATTAATTTTACTTTCCAGACGCAAGATCTTCCTTGGCTGCACTGAAAATAGATGAAAGTGACTTACCACGTCGGTGATTGAGGAATTAGTTTTCTTCAGCCCCGGCGGTGTTCTGGAGGTTTTTAAACGTGGTCCTATCGCTAGCTCTAATAAGTCAACACTGCACAAGCTGCCACTGATCACAAGTGCGAGGAGAAGTAACAGTACATAGTGGCCGTACTGGCCGTGCTGTAGATACAGTTTCATCGTGGATGCCGACTAGTATATCGTTTGTGTAAACGTACAATAACCGAGCTCTTAACCCGTGCGAACTTTTAACCGGCTGCCTGGCTAGTAAGACTGATATCGAACACCTTGAGGATCTGATGAGGTACTCCGAAAATTTCGTACATTTGGCCGATGGCAACGCATCGTCTATTTGGATTACCTCGAAGTACGTTGTCAACAATACTATTTAATTCATGCTTACGGTATTCAATAAACGAAATAAGCCCATATGCTAAACGAAAGACAATTGGTACAATTATATTTGTATTTGCACAATTGTAACTTGTAGTGTGTCTCTTCAAAATCAGTTCCAATTGAAAGTGAACGAAAGTAATGAAAGTTGTGCTAAACAAAGTCTAATTAGCAAATTTAAGCTCACTCAGTATGTCGCGTTTCCGGAAACTGAAGAATTGAGAACTAAATGATGTTCAGTCTTATATTTAACACGTCTCCCAGTTTTTATGGTCGTCAGTTCAGGGGAGGATTACGGATACTAAAATAGGAATAAATTTCCCTCCACATAACGAACAGACTGACTCCGAGCTATGATTGGAGAAGTGGGTTACTATCGCTTTGTTCGTTGGGTTCACTAGACATTACTCAGGTTAGGGCAGATTGACGTCACGAGCAGCATAAAGTAAAGTAACAAGCAAGTTAGTCATAGTTGAAGTATATATTCTTGGTTAAGTATAAAACAACTTAAAATTGAAGTAAAGGACAAATTCTTGCTAAATTTTCTGCTTGAGAGCTCGATATGCTACAGTGATGTAGATCTTGATAGTGACTACGTTTAATAAAATATGCGTGCTTGCCTGATAAATTTTGATACGTTTTTTATTTTTACATACCTACGTATAAGGGTGTTTTTTTTTTCATGCACGACTCTGTCAAATGCTGCTTTTATATCCAAACTAAATGGCTGTGAGACTTGATATCTATTGTAGGTTGAAGTTTTCCCACATAAAATAATAAATATTGTTAATAAAATTATTATATTTTATAAGGTTAAATGTAACAATGGAGAGAACGACGTGTTCTGTAGGAGTTGTCAAGAGGGAATGAATATATTACAAAATAAATACTCTAAATACTTTCTTAGAAACTGTCTGGTCACTTGACTTAAAATGGGCAAGTGCACACGTCACAGGAATTTGGCCAACTGCTACATGAAGTACGGCACAGATTACTCCCCTCCCGAAAAAAATATCAAATATAGAGGAAATCAAAATGAATATTTAGGTGAAATTGAAAGAATCTGTTCTGTGTTTTCGTTGAGAAATTGTGTCCGAAAAATTATAAAGAGAGTTACAATTTGGAGATAGAAATTTGTCATCCAACATAGGTTTCAAACAATCTATGCTGACAGTACAGTTTCTGATTATTTTAAAAATAGTAAAGTTTTGGAAAATCTGTCAATAACTTTAAAAGGACCCTGGAGAATCTTGGAGATAATGTGAATTTTAAGAAATACGAAATCTGTTTTAAGTGATTCTTTGTGCACAAATGGTTCAAAAGAAGAATGGTGACGAGGAAGAGTCGGCGGTAAATTTGCAAAAATTTTGCGTAAAATAATTAATAAAGAAAAAGTATCTAAATCGTTCGAGGTTGATACAAAAAATTCTGCACGAAGACGTAAAGTCTCCTATGAAATCTTTCCAAAATTCCGTTACTCTGCGGATGGTAAGACGAAGAATGAATTTGTTTTGATCCGAAAAAGTTGATTAAATTTAGAAAAAAGTTGCTACTAAAATTGTCTACCTTGGTCATGACTTGTAGTATGAGGAATGCCGAAACGAGAAAAATAATGCATTAATAGCGTGTCTGCTATTGATGAAGCTGAAATATCGGGGAGTGGATATGCTTCTGTCCACCTTGTGAAACGCTCAATGACAGAAAGTATGTAAGTTGAACTATCTGAAGGATTTAAAGGACCAATAATGTCAATGTGAATATATTCAAAACTTCCTTTAGGTGTGTGAAATGTTTGCAATGGAGATTTGGTGTGTGTGTGTATTTTAGAGGTTTGACAATTTAAAACAAGCTTGACTGAAATGATAAATGTGTGAATTCATTTTGGGCCAGAAAAGCATAATTTGAATTAAATTTTGAGTAATTCTAATTCGCGGATGGGTAATGTTGTGAAAATGTGAAAATATGACTAAGTGTTAACAATTCGGAACGTAAATACGTGGAGTTATGGTTCACACCATAACTGTAATTTTGAAAATGGAAATTGTCTTTGAGCAAGTTTAAATTTGGTAGCTTCAGGGGATTGTTTTGTTAAAAGAAAAAGAAGATGTGTTTCGTTTTGTGGTGTATGTAAATCTTCCAGACTAGGGTACTTCGCAGTCACTGCATCTACTTCTAATCTGGATAATGTGTCAGCGATAATGTTTGAGTTACCTGTTATATATCGAATGTCAGTGAAAAATTGTGTAATAAAATTGAAATAACGAGATTGTCTCGGTGTTTTTTCCGTTTTTGAAGAAAGTGAATTAACAAGAGGTTTGAGGTCCGTGAGGATGATAAAATGTCAAGTAAAGTCAAGTATGGCATCTCGCGACAAACTCGTGACGTCACAGTTAAGTCAAGTACGTAAGGTACACTCACCGGCAAAACCGGATCCGATTCCGGCTCCGGCCGCCGGATCCGGATGCAATGTTTTTAAATAAAAGATGGCACACAGCCAGTTTACCGGACCGACAAATTGATATCTGGTTACATTGCATCCGGTGTAAGAGCAGGAAACAGATCCGGTTTTGCCGGGGCATGTGCAAACGGCCTTAGGGTTACTGCACTTTACCTGACAGCTGACAGGGGTAACATACCTCAAGAAATATATAAAGTGTGAATAGCAGTACTCATCTCTTAAAATCGTAAGAACAGATGCTTGAAAAAGCGTGCTGTCTCGTTCTAACGCTTAGGATGGTATTTAACGTATGTAAAAAAAACAACCGAATTCGATGAGTAATTTCGCAATTGTTGTAGGACAGAGTATATAACAATAGAACAAACACTTAGAAACTGAAAAGGAACCGTTGAATGGCATTTATCATCTTCTTGAATAATCGCTATCAGATAAATACAATAATTTTAATTATTCTGTAATATTTTTACAGAAGAGTTTTGTTGTTTTCCTTAAAAAGGAAATTAAAAATATGTTGGTATGTCGATCTGACCGTGAGATTTCAATTAACGGTTTCAATTCTGTCATAGTCAACATGTATATTTAAGTTACTTGTACCTACACATATGTTAATCTTGTCTCTATCGCTGAGAACAAACCACAAATTTAATTTTTTGCTAGATACAACTAAGGAATTTAGTAGAGAAATCACGGTCATGGCCATTTGCTTCTTCAATTTAAATTTTAACAAGTTTCCATATTTTATCAGCTTTTATTTTACCGCTATGTAATAATAAGTATATACAAACTTCAAGAAAAACAACAAAACATCTTACCATATACTACAATGACAGCTCGACAGCAACTTGGCAGCTTTGAAGTAATGCTACGAATTTGAAATGTAATGGTATTACGGCAACGGTAAGTTAAATGTGTATATTAAGGTAATTAAAAAAATAAACAAATTGCTTGCTTAAGCATTACATTCCAAGCTATTATTGTAATCAACATCAATATTACGGATTCTAATTCAAAAGTACCTATCTCGGATATTCTTTTTGGGTTAGGTCTTTGAGGTGAATTTGTTTGCTACTGCTACGAACAAAATCTGATACCATACTGTTCTTACCAGCTGGGTATGTAGATATTTTGTAAAGAAGCTGCACTTGAACAGTGTGTCATACAAGGAGTTTAGTGTTTAATTTATGAAGTTAGGCGAATTCTACTGGAGTATTGCTATTTAACAATACATAAATTTTTGGTATAACTGTTTCTTTTTTCAATCGGAAAGAATATTAAGTGCAAATTCTAAAATTGCTCCCAACTTTTGTTCGATAGTGTCGTGGTACTATTTTAAACATAAAAAATATTCAACTATATACATTTCTTTCTTATTCATTAGGATAGCGTTTAGAAAGGGAGTGCAATTATAATTTTCCAACGGCTGTTGCACCTTAATGTTCTAGTTTTTGGTAATGTAACCTTTGGTAATAAAAAACTTCTCGCTTCAATTCCGTCGAGTGTGAATTATATAAAATATCGATTTTAAGACCCATTTCTACCTGTGCTAAAAAGTGTTTTCTATTAACGGCGTTAATTATGGATCAAAATTGATGACATTTTCAGTGTCAATTCTTAGATAAATAAGGAGTTTGGCTAGCCAAAAATGATTTTTTGGTAAGATAAAAATTAATTTTTCTTCTACATCTTTCTGTTTTTTCAAACATAATATCCCTAGCCAAAGTTACAATACAATAATAGATTTTTTATCTAGGTACAATTTCAGCCCAAACATTATAACTTTTCCGCTAACCGAAAAATGCGATAATTCTCAGATATGTAAACAATGGCCATATTTCGGCTGTTACGTATGGCCAGCTCATCGCAGACACCATAAACTTTAATCGATACGTAAACCACGGCATAGACACGGACCCCGACAGAAAAAACATCGAATCTAAATATTTTGTTTCGCAGTTGCGATGTTTTTACAACGGAGCCTTAACGGAATCGTATGGTTTCATTGAACGGAATCATTGGGTCACCGATTCCGACAAAATCTCAAAATCGTTTTTTAACAGTAACAGGAAATAGCAACATATAAAATTAATTAAATGAATAATGAAACTTTTAGTTTGAATATAACTCCGCTTTACCGTCGTAGTTCTGAAAATACGAAGTTTCTTAGTCGGAAAAAGATGTTCAAAACTAATGTACACATTCATCATTAAGCTATTGACACATTATTAACACGAAACGTGTTAATTCGTTTTAACTCGTGTTTAACACGTAAAACAAAATTACGGCTACCGTATGAACACGTGACGTATTAACATGAGTTAACACGTCATGTGTGAATATTATACAGGCTCTTTCACTACTAGCTGCCATTAGAAGTCTATGGAGAAGCAAATTAAATGAGGGATTAAAAATTTGTGGACTTATGTTGTTGGAGGCAAACTTTCTAACTAAAATGATTTGAAAAAAAAAATATTGGAAATGGTGATAGGAAAAATAACATTGTATTATATATTCAATATTGACAGATATTTTATTTCTCGGCAACTAGAGAATAAAATTTAGTTATTGAAGATGTTTTAAAAGTTATGAAAACTGTTAAAATGGGTATAGGTTTCGCATTGTTATGCTGATCAAATAAAATTTAACTTGTCTTTTAAAATATTGAAGATATTTTTATAAACTGAAACGTAAAATTTTGACATACTTAAACAAACCAACAGGGAATTAGATTGCGCAATTAGACAAATATCACTCTCAAGATGACAAAAGAAATCAACATTTCGGTTGTTTTGTTGACATCTTACTGACATTACTAATTGCATCAAATATAAGACGTTATTACTGTTTGTGTAAATAATTTTCGCCCCAACAGTGTATAGTATAAAAGTCTTTTGTATATAATTTTCTGTATTTATCAAAAATTTTATTCATTATGTAAGTGTTAGCTGAAATACAAAATAAAGTAAAACCGAGATAAATTGAATTAGAAAACAACAATTTCGCTGGCACCCAACCAGTGAGATAGTCGTGCTTTAAAGATATTGATCTTATTTTACTTATACGTTATATAATAATTATTATCTATTATAATAATTGCATTTCAAATACATACCTACAATAAACGAAATGACATAATCCCAAATTGAAGATTAAATAAGAGATATTTAGTTGCGTCATGCGGACTAATTATTTCAAAATAAGAAACTTTTGCATTTAATACAAAAATGTCCAAATTCACGTCTCGCATGCTGAGTGCGTGCGTTCGAACAGAACTGTTGCCTTAGTTGCGTTTACAAATTAGGATATATGAAAACAAATATTGTCAGAAAAGTTATTCCACTAGTATGCAATTATTACGTTGTTATGAGATATTGCTATGTGACGATTATGTATAAAAATAATATACCTCACAATGATTTGATCATTACGAGTGCATAATCTAGGTTTATTACAATTTGTTCGTTTTTTGATTTAGATTCTACGAATAGAGAATAGATTCTACGAATGTACGCCGTCTGTACAACAGAAGTTCTACTGCTCAAGGGTTCAAATCATATTTTCGTTTTGTAAAATAAAGAACTCTTACGTGGTTCTATTATACCACCATCGATACTATATTATACATACTAAAAAAACATTGCAAACAGTAGCAATTTGTATCTATGCAAACTAAATAATTTCTGAGATATTCAATTGTTTGTAAAAAACTACGTAAAATCGATATTTTTGCATATCTTACAGCTTTGCAGGATCAACACCCATGATGTTAATGGTGAAAAAAAAAATAATACCATTGCTACATTGTGAACCTACCACGTATTATTTTTTTACATTTTAAAATGCTTTTTTCTTGAGTTTTGACATATATGATTTGCTCGCTGCAATGACCCTTAACTGCGTAAACTTTTATTACGTATATTATATGTATCGGTGTAGGTAGGACATTTAATGAAATTGCGATGTACTAACTACTGTTTCTCGGTCTGTAGTGGTGGTTTTATTTAAAACACGGCGATAGAAGACCTAATTTAGTACCTATTTAATTAGACTTATCATATACCAACTTCATATTACTAAACTAAACCCTAAACCAGGGATGGGGAAATAGATTTAGAGGAGGGCCATATAAAACAATTAAAATATTCACACGGGCCAGATATACTGAATAATGAATACCTTATTAAATTGGTTTAAGGCGCGTGGAATTTAGAGTAGAATTGATAGCGTATCTTCATATAAAATATTATGTTTATTTATTTATTTGTACGTAATAACTGTGAATATCTATCACTGAGACCCGCACATGTTACTTACAATATTACAGTAGAGCGTCGATAATCCGAACTAATTCGGACCGAAGGTGATTCGGATTATCAAATTGTTCCGATTATCAAATATGACAACTAAATAGTAGAAAATACGAGTAGGTATTGGATAGAAGTTCAACTTAATAAAACTAAACACTATTCGATTCCGCTCTTCATAAACTATAAGAAAGCCAAAAAGTTAAAATCGAAGGGATATCGAAGCGATATCAAAGCGATATCGAAGGGATTTAATTATAATTTAATTATGATTTCTTGTGATTTATTATGATTTCTTTATGATTAATTTATGATTTATTTATATTTATTTATTTAATAGTGGAAAATACGAGTACCAAAACAACATTTGTCAGTAAACAGGAACCTACAAAAATGGTTTTTCCCTAGGTTACTCAGTGATTTATTTTATTATTATTTCTTTTTTGTGCGCTCGGATTAGCGAATGTTCGGATTACCGAGGTTCGGATTATCGACGCTCTGCTGTAAGAGACCTAATATCCCTATGATGTTCAGAGTTTTGCCCCCCCCCCTAAATCGCGATAATGTTAGTTCCTATAGCGAACGTATTTCAATTAGTTTCCACAGAAAAATGTTTATAACTTCTGCAAAAATCTTTGCATAAATTTCTATCATACCTCCAATTGTAGGTAATTAAGAGACCTAATATCCCTATGATGTTCCGAGTTTTGCCCCCCTAAATCGCGATAATGTTCGTTGCTATAGCTAACGTATTTCAATCAGTTTCAACAGAAATATGTTTATAACTTCTGCAAAAATGTTTGCATAAGTTTCTATCATACCTCAAATTGTAGGTAATTAAGAAATCTGTTATCCGTATGACGTTCAGAGTTTTGCCCCCCCCCCCACAAATCGCGATAATGTTCGTTCCTATAGCGAACGTATTTCAATTAGTTTCCACAGAAAAATGTTTATAACTTCTGCAAAATCGTTTGCATAAATTTCTATCATACCTCCAATTGTAGGTAATTAAGAGACCTAATATCCCTATGATGTTCCGAGTTTTGCCCCCCTAAATCGCGATAATGTTCGTTGCTATAGCTAACGTATTTCAATCAGTTTCGACAGAAATATGTTTATAACTTCTGCAAAAATGTTTGCATAAGTTTCTATCATACCTCAAATTGTAGGTAATTAAGAAATCTGTTATCCCTATGACGTTCAGAGTTTTGCCCCCCCCATAAATCGCGATAATGTTCGTTCCTATAGCGAACGTATTTCAATTAGTTTCCACAGAAAAATGTTTATAACTTCTGCAAAATTGTTAGCATAAATTTCAATCATACCCCCATTTGTAGGTAATTAAGAGACCTAATATCCCTATGACGTTCCGAGTTTTGCCCCCCTAAATCGCGATAATGTTCGTTGCTATAGCTAACGTATTTCAATCAGTTTCGACAAAAAATGTTTACAACTTCTGCAAAAATGTTTGAATAAATTTCTATCATACCTCAAACTGTAGGTATAGTAGAGCGTCGATAATCCAAACCAATTGGGACCGAAGGTGATTCGGATTATCAAATATGACAACAAAATAGTAGAAAATACAAGTATTGGATAGAAGTTCAATCTTAATAAAACCAACACCATTCGATTCCGCTCTTCATAAACTATAAGAATGGCAAAAAGTCAAAATCGAAGGGATATCGAAGGGATATCGAACCGATATCGAAGCGATATCGAAGCGATATCGAAGGGATATGGAAGCGATATCGAAGGGATTTATTTTTTATTTTTGTTCGACTTCGCATGCTTCGCATGCTCGACTTCGGTGCAGCATCCACTACCGTCACGATATGGGAAGTACAGTGCTTCGCTGAATAATGAATGCCTACCTAATAACTACCGAATTTGTTATTTATTTGAATAGACTGCTTTTCTCGATCGCGGGCCGGATAAAATTATAACGCGGGCCGGATTTGGCCCGCGGGCCGGATTTGGCCCGCGGGCCGCCATTTCCCCATCCCTGCCCTAAACCCTGCACTTTTAGGTGCCTATTTTCAACTTCTAAAAGTTTTGGGTGTATAAACTTATGAAACCTGTTTGTCACATCATGCGGCCTCTCTGACTTATTTTATGTGGATAAAATGCACCGTTTTCTAGGAAGACACAACTAAACATTTTCCTGCTGTGCTAAACGGTTTTTACAGTGATTTGAGCGCTCACGTGCAAAATCAAAAGCAAAAAATGCAAACACAAACAGACCCATTTGTAACTTTTGATTCGGATTTGTATTTAGAGCTAAAAAATATATCGATAAAACATCCAAACAAACCACTTTTTATTCTTGTAATCAGTATTACTCATTTTATCCCAATTTTGAATTCTCCCCTCAGATCAATATTTAATTTTTTCAATTAGCTATGACAATAAGTAGTCATTGTAGTACGAATCCGTTCTCATAGGTAGCCCGTTAAGTTAGCTTTTATCATTTATGTTTGTTTTGTGTGTGAGCGTATAATACATACCACTACAATAAAATGTCAAAATATCATAAAAAGTCCTTAATATTAGTTTACCTAAAAATAGACTAAATTAAAGACCTTATATTGATTTTAATGTTGTTGAAATTTAAACTAATTGAAAACAGCGGGGTAGTTTGAAAATGTCTTTTTCAAAAGCGTGTGCTTTTTTTCTGAACTATTTAATAAATGATTCTAGGTTCGTTGAAGCACATTATGGGGGTTTACCTAAAGAAACACTGCAAATCTTCGTGCATTCTGTCTCGAATCCAAAGCTATAGAGTACAACAGGTTCACAAAAGCGGGGCGAATTGCTCTCGTAGTTACGTTTGCCTAATGACTGTCCGGGGCTCACACCAGGGTTGCCACCTTTTTGTAATTGTTCACGAGAATAGATATTATGTCGTATCCAGTATGTCCACATCATTTTTTTTTTGTTGCCGTGAGCGTTGGCTGAGGGTTGGGGTGCCCTAGCACTGCAGCCATGTGGCTTGTTGTACTGCCGCCGCCCAGGTAGTTAATCGAAGATCTTCGTCCAGTTAATAAGGCTGAGGAGTCTTCCGATTAAATTTTCTTTTGGGAAGTTGGTTGAGGGGTTTCCTCTTCCAAGGTTTGCTTCCCTCCAGGAGGTCAATGCTAAGCATTCGAATAGTACATGAGAGGCGTCTTCCTCCTCTTCGTTGCAGAGTCTGCACACAGGTTCTTCTTTCAGAATTTGTAGGGTGTGCAGGTGCTTCCTGAGGCTGCAGTGTCCGGTTATAAGTCCAGTCACCATCCTTAGGTTATTCCTACTGAGTTTGATCACTTCAGCGGCTATATGTCTTGAGGGTTTTTTCAACAGTATCTTACTATGTCTGTGCCCTGTCAAGTTTTCCCAGCGTTCGATGTGTTTCCTGATAGCCCACTCTCGCACGTCTGATTTGATCACACACTTTGATATGCCTATCATTGGTTCCGGTCCAATGCATGGTCTACTTGATCCCTTTTTAGCCAGTTTGTCGGCTTTTTCATTGCCTCTCTCCCCTTTATGTCCTGGCATCCACTGTAGGGTTACAGTGTTTGCTTCTGCCAGTCTTGTTAGGTTTTGGAGGCACTCCCAGGTGATTCTGGATTGGATTTTGTAGCTGTTCAGCGCCGTAAGGGCTGCTTGGCTGTCGGAGTATATTAGGATGTTTTGCCTTTTGTACCTCCTTTGTAAGTTTTCCAATGCGCATTGGTTTATCGCAAAGCCAGCGCCCCCAAGGAGAGACTTATCTCACATCTGGGGGATAGACTGTATTTCCCTGCGCCCGATCCATCTACCCTTTTGGACCCGTCTGTGTACCAGGTCAGGGTTCCTGGCTTTTTTGTGTTTTCTCCTTGTTCCCTTCCAATTTTTATTTGGAAGGTCTTATCCAGGGAGTATTGTGGTGTCATGCAATCGCTTCCCATATTTAATGTTGGTTTTGCGATTGTTTGAACAATTCTGGAGTGTTTCCCATTTGGGTGCCAGTTACCGTTCAGTTGTAGCCTATAAGCCCCTAGCCTCACTTCCACTTTAATGATGATGTCCAGTGGTTGGAGGTTTAGCAGGGTTTCCATAGAGGCCGTCGGTGTACTGCCCATGGCGCCAGTTTTGCATAGGCATGCTAGCCGCTGTACTCTCGAGAGAGCTGTCTGGGCAGTATTCTGTTCTACTTTTGGCCACCAGACGGTGCATCCGTAGGTGATCATGGGTTTTACTACCGCGTTATAAAGCCATAGCATCATTTCCGGTTTGAGTCCCCATGTCTTTCCGAGTGCCTGTTTGGTTGTCATTAAGATCCTTTTGGCTCTGTCGGTTATGTGTTTGAGCTGTCGGTTCCAAGTGAGTTTTGAGTCCAGGTATATCCCTAGGAATTTAACCTCATTGGTAAGTTGGAGTGGCTGGTTAAAGAAGGAAGGAGGTTTCAGCCCTTCCGTTTTCCTTCTCTTCGTAAAGGCAATCAGTGCGGTTTTGGATGGGTTTACGTTCAGTCCCACTTTCCCGCACCAGGTTTCTACCTTTTTTAGGGCGCTGGTCATGAGCCCTGATATCGTAGATGGATGCTTTCCCTTGATGAGAATAACGATGTCATCCGCATACCCTTGGGCGTAGTATCCATTATCGTTTAGTAGCCTTAGAAGCTCGTCCACGACCATATCCCAGAGTAAGGGAGATAGAACTCCTCCTTGTGGGAATCCCCCCTTGGCCATTATGGTTAGGGTTTCATTGTATTGTTGTGTCGTGACTTTTCTGTCAGTTAGCATGGATTCTAGCCACTGACTTATCGTCGGTTCTACTCCATGGTCATTGACAGCTCGGACAATGGTACTGATTGAGGTATTGTCAAAAGCCCCCTCGATGTCCAGGCAGGTAGCCAGTGCCACTTCTTGGTTGTTCAGCGAATGCTCTATCCTTGTCACCAGCTGGTGTAGGGCGGAGTCGCATGATTTTCCTGCTTGAAAGGCGTGTTGATAGGGGTGCAGTGGCCTAGCGGTGAGCGAGGTTTCCCTGATGTGCCTTTCAATTAACTTCTCCATCGTCTTTAGTAAGAACGACGTGAGACAGATTGGTCTGTAGCCCTTGGGCTGAGCGAGGTCCTTTCCCGGTTTTAGTATAAAGACCACTTTTACCTTTTTCCAGGGTTCTGGGACGTATTTCAATGCCAGGCTTCCCCTGAGTCGGCATAGGACTGGTAGTAGGTGGTAGAGCCCGTGCTGGAGTAGCGCCGGATATATCCCATCTTGTCCAGGTGATTTGAACCCATTAAATGTCCCAATGGCCCATTTGATACGTCCAGGAGTTATGCACTTTTTCGAGAGTTCCCAGTCTCCTTGTACCTTCCCTTGGTCAGGGTTAGTGTGGTCAGGGATTGTGTTTGACTCTTCTGTGGATATTATTACTGATTTTGGGAACTGGATTTGCATGAGTAGCTCTGCTGTTTCCCTTTCTGTTTCAGTGAATTTACCGTCAGGTTTCCTGATGGTACCTCCAGGGTTAGAAGGGGTTTTCGCCAAGATTCTATTGAGTTTTGCTCCATCGGATATCTGGTTGATCAGAACGCCCTCCATGATTCCCGGCGTGTCCTTCTTATCTCCTTGCTATATTCCGTTAGTGTTTTGGAGTATTCCTCCCACTTACCGGTCTTCTTTGCTCTGTTATACAGCTTGCGTGTTTTACTTCTCAGTTGCTCGAGGGTTTCGGTCCACCAGTTTTGTATTTTCCCGGTGGGTTTCCTCGTTACCGGACAGTTGTTATGGTAAGAGGTTATAATGGCCTCTTGTATTTGTTCAGCAGCAAGCTCCACGTCTAGACGTGTTTTAATGTTATCTTTAACGTTCAGTAGCTGTGTTTTAAGGTTTTCCTTATATTTTTCCCAGCAAGTTTTCCGTGGGTTCCGGTACGTTACTGCCACTGCTCGGTGTTTGCCGAGTTCTATGACAATGTACCGGTGGTCTGAGAGAGATGGCTCATCCGACACATACCACTTCACAACTTTGGAGGTTACACTTCGCGACGCGATTGTTATGTCAAGCACTTCGGAGCGCATTGGGGTTACAAAAGTGGGTTCCCGCCCTCGGTTTAGAATTTCAAGGTCTGACGACATAAAATAGTCTAAAAGGGACTCACCTCTTTTGTTGGTGTTGGTACTACCCCAGAGTTCATGGTGGGCATTGGCGTCCGCACCGATGAGGATCTGCAGTCTCTTGGTCCTGCAGAAGGTTACCAGTTCCTCCAGTTCTTTCGAGGGAGGCGGCTGGATTGAGTCATAGGGTAGGTAAGCTGAGGTTATGACTACCTCGAGACTTGTACCGTCCCCTATGTATTTTACTTTGGCTGCAGCTAGGTCTGTGGAGCAGAATTCGTGCATTTTAAAAGTGGGTAAATCATTCTTTGCATAAATGCATGCCCTGATTTTTTCAGAGTTTGAGCTGTATATTAGCTTACCTCTGGTGTTACCCAGTCCTTTAACAACTCCCTTGTGTTGCCAGGGTTCTTGTATGCAGGCCAGGTCAAAGTTCCCTGTGTCCAAGAGTCTGCGCAGGGATGCGGTAGCTGCTTTGGAGTGGTGAAGGTTAATCTGTAGTACCTTCACCATGCTCCTGAGACTGCGGCTTCTTTCCGAGGATCTTGAAGGTTAGCTGGTGGAAGCCAAGGTAGGCTTTAAATCCTACCTTCTCCAGTGCCTTCGTTGACGCCTCGTCAATGTAGAGGATCAGGGTTTGTCCTTTCTCCTCTTCGTGTCGACTGACGACTCTCCACTGTGCTGTGTCCAGCCCCATGCTCTGGGTTTTCAGCAGGTCGATTAAGTCCTCCGTCTTTTTTGCCTCGATCAGGTCTGTTTTAGGGATCCAGACCGTGACCTTGGTGGTTTTTACTACCTCTCTGGCAGTTCCGGTGCGCAGAGCGGCACCCTCCCAGGGTTTTGTGGTGGCAATTCTTTCCTCCAGCCACTTCCTTGAAATTTCGTTGGCACATGTTATGTACACAACCCCTTTTTCGGAGTAGCTGTTGGTGAATTGAGGTCCTTTGGAAGGTTCGGACTTCCACACCTCGTTGAGAATGCTCCTCTGGACGTCTTTGCATTGCTGCTCGGTCAGGAGTTCTTCTGGGAAGCGTTCAGCAACCACGGCCATCTTAAGGCCCAACACCGCCTGACTAAAGGTCTACCCAGCAGAAGTGCTGGGTCTCACCTCCGTCGGACTGGCGTTTCTGCGGAGCTTTTTGCTCGGGGCTTTCTTGGACCCTCCTGTCGATGGCGTGCTCACTGCTGATCTGTGCCTTTTTCCAGGGGTTGCCAGCTGGGTTGATTAGATTAGATTAGATTGTGAAGAGGTGGCAATATGCTGCCTTATCCACTACGACCCTTACGGATCTTTTGTGGTCCTCATATCTTCTTAGATTGCACTCTCCAGCCCTGTCTTTTTGATAAGACTTAGTAGCTTTGAGAGTGGCTCCTTGATGTATCCTGCTGCACTGGGGTTCTCGAAGCCTGTCTGCTGAAATCGTATCCTTGCTAGGGCTTCGCAGTGGCATAGAACGTGGATCGGGGTTTCGTCGTCCTCCTGGCAGAATCTGCATGTAGCGTCTTCTTCTAGGCCTATGTTACTCATATGTTTTCTTAGCTTGCAGTGCCCTGTAAGTAGTCCTACTATGGTTTTGACGGACTTTCTGTCCCGGCCCAGTAGGTCCGCTGTGAATTTTGGCGATTGTCCCGGTAAGAACTGTTTTGCCTGTCTTTGTCCTGGTGAGTTTACCCACCATTCTTTGGATCTTTTTTCCACCCATCCCTTTATGGCGGTTTTGATGGAGGTTTTTGTAACTCCACAGGAAGGTTCCGGACCAATGAAGGCCGTTGACGAGGCCTGATTGGCCAGTTCGTCTGCCTTTACGTTGCTCTTGTGGCCGTCGTGACCAGGGACCCAGGCCACCGTTACCCTCCTGTGACTGCTGAGCTCATTCAGAGCACACACGCAGTCCCACACTAACTTGGAGTTTACTTGTGTGGAGTCTAGTGCCCGTAGCGTCGCTTGACTGTCTGAATAAATGGCAATTGAGCGGGGTATGCCGTCCTGCCTTTTTATTTCTTCCACGCAATGGTGTACTGCTATTATTTCTGCTTGAAACACTGTGGTGGTACTGCTGAGGTTCACCATTACTGGTGCCCTATGCTTAGGTGCGTAAACTCCGGCTCCGACCCCCTTGTCTGTCTTTGAGCCGTCAGTGTACCAGATTGACTCTGCTTTTATAGGAGGACCTTTATCCCATTCCTTCCTCTCAGGTATACTGATTCTGTATTGTTTGTCGAAGTTAAATTTGGTGATCATTGCATCACTTGGCATACCCATTAGTGAGTCAGCTTTGATTTCCTTTATTAACTTCAGATTCTCCGCCCCATGCGTTAGGCTTATAGGGGACTGATCGTGTGTTAGTCTATACATTACGGATCTTGCCACTCCTTGTATGTGTATATGTAGTGGTGATAGGTTTAGGATGACCTCCAACGCTGCTGTGGGAGTCGTTTTCATGGCACCCGTGACAGAAAGACATGCCAGCCTCTGTAAGCTTCCCAGGAGGCCGATCGTTCCTGTTTTCAGCGTTTTCGGCCACCATGTCACTGCCCCGTAGCTTATCATGGGGCGAATTACGCATGTAAATAACCATAGAGTCATTTTAGGGCTGAGCCCCCAGTTCCTACCGCACATGCGTCTGCATACACCTAGCGCAATGGTTGCCTTGGTGATGGTTTTCTGTATGTGGGAGTTCCAGTTAAGGCGGTGGTCGAAGGTTACCCCTAGGTATTTGGCTTCCTTGGTGAATGGAATCTGCACACCTTCTAGCATTGGTGGTTGTAGGCCTTGTAGTGCTTTTTTCCTTGTAAAGACAACTATTTGTGTTTTTTGGGCGTTGACGTAAAGTCTCTCTTGTTTACACCATTTGTCTACTAGCTTGAGGGCCATCTGCGTTCGTTCTGAGATGACGCTTGTGTGACGCCCTCTGACGACTATAGCTAGATCGTCTGCGTAGCCTAGGCAGTCTATGCCTTCTGTGGCTAGTTTCTGAAGAAGGTCATCTACAAGGACCGCCCAGAGAAGAGGAGATAATACTCCTCCCTGAGGACACCCTCCCCCCGCCCTCGCCTCGACTGTAGCTTCGCCTATCGTGGACCTGATTGTCCTTCCTTCTAGGCTTGCCTTCACCCATCGATTCAGCACAGGCGGGACGGTCCTTCTTCTCAAAGCCTCGACTATCGAGTTTGTAGTAGCGTTATTGAACGCTCCTTCTATGTCTAGAAAGGTGACTACAGCTATCTCTTTGTCCTCAATCGACTTTGAGAGTAGCCTGTTTAAGTCGTCCAACGCCGAGTCTGTTGACTTCCCCGGTTGGTACGCATATTGTCTTTTGCTAAGAGGGTGTTCCGATAGGATCTCCTCTCTTATGTACCTGTCCACCAGTCTCTCTAATGTTTTCAGCAGAAAAGAAGAAAGGCTAATCGGTCTGTATGACTTTGGTGTTTGATCTGATACTTTCCCTACTTTGGGTATGTATATAACTTTTACCTGTTGCCATGTAGTGGGTATGTAGCCCCAGGCTATACAAGCCTTGTAGATCTTACATAAGTGGGGTATTAATACCTCCTCACCCCTTTGTAGAAGAGCCGGATAGATTCCATCTGGTCCGGGTGATTTGAATGGCTGGAATCTGCGCAGTGCCCATCTAATCCTATTTGGTCTTGTAATCTCTGTGGCCAGTTGCCAATCTCTCTGATCCTGCCGTACAAGCCTTTGATCTGGATTATTGGAGCCTCTGGAGTCTGTCAGAATTGATGAGGCTGGAAAGTGGACTTTTAGTAGTTCCTGGATACTTTCCTCATATGTCTCAGTGTAGCTGTTGTCTGCTTTCCTGATGAAACCCACTTCAGTCCCGGAGTGACCCTCTTTGGCTAAGACTTTATGGATTCTTGAACATGTGGGGGTGTCAATTACCTCCTCACAGAACTTCCTCCAGGAATTCCTTTTTGCCTTTCGGATTTCCTTGTTGTACTGAGTGAGCTTGGTTTTATAGGTTTCCCAGGTTTTGTCACTTTTGGCCTTGTTAAATAGCCTTCGAACCTCGGCCTTAAGCCTTTCTAGGTTCTTGTTCCACCAGACCGTTCTACCCCTTTGTCTTTTTATCTTTTCTGAGCAGTTTTCCAAGTAAGCGGCCCTGATAGCCTCATTGACTTGCTCCACTGCCAATTCCAGACCTTCCACCTCCCTGGCAGGCGGTGTACCCTTTTCGAGAGTTTTCCTGAGTGAATCTATAAATCCTTGCCAGTTTGTCTTTCTTGGGTTTCTGTACTTTGCTTCAGTGAGAGAGGTGTTTAAGTTAAACCGAATCTGTATGTGATCAAAACATGAAGGTTCGTCTGACACGTGCCAATTGCAAATTATGTCGCTTATTTTGCAAGTGCAGAGACTTAAGTCTAAGACTTCCCTCCTTGTTTTAGTAACAAAAGTGGGTTTTTTACCGATATTAGCTACTAGTATCCCGTTACACGATAGGAATTGTAAAAGGGACTCACCTCGTCCGTTGACGTTTGTGCTTCCCCAGACGTTGTGGTGCGCGTTGGCGTCGCATCCTATTAGGAGTTGATAGTTCCTTTCCTCGCAGTATGCAACTATGCCGCTTATTATGCGAGGTGGACATACCTCATCTCCCGGGAAGTAGGCGGAGCATATAATCCAGCTCTTCCCTCCTTCCTCTGTGGCTGCTGATAGGATACCTGTAACAACATCCGCGGTAGAAAGTGCCGGTATTAGTGTACATTTAACCCTGTTGCTGTAACTATACATGCTCTAGGCTTGGAGGCCGTTGTCTTGTATAGCACCTTACCTTGTTGTGGCGATAGGCCTGCAACTTTCCCTTTGTGTAACCAGGGTTCCTGCAGGAGGGCCACTTCTAGGCCTTCTCTATTGAACCTCTCAACCAGCGTAGCCGATGCAGCTTTTGCATGGTGTAGGTTCACCTGCAGGACCTTGATTTGGTTGGTTACGACGTCGAAGTCGTATCCCCGGATGTCGGAGCCTCCCTGACAGCCTCGCCCTCTTCCATGGGATCCTCCCGCCCAGCGTCGGAAAACTTCTTGAGCGGGCTGATACCACTTCCGGAGGGCTGGTCCAGTGGGGTTGCTTCCGGTCCCTCAAGTTCTTCCTCTTCAGCTATGAGCTTGGATTCGGATGAACCTGATGTCGTTGGTTGGTCAGCGGCTTCTGGATCTTTTGCCTCGGTGCCTTGCTGTCCCAGTTTTTTGTTTCCGTCTTTGATTCGGAACCGAAGTCTTCCCATGCCAAAGTACGGATTCATGCTTACCTTCTTCAGTTCCTCCATTGACTCCTTGTCTATGGAGAACGTCCAAAGTGTGCCCTTTTCCGATGGTGTTGTACCCCATACGTCTGCTAGGGCCTCGCGCTTGAATGGATTGGGCCCGGGTCTCCAGGTAACTGGTATCGCTGATAATATCTTCATTGCCGAACATCTCACGTTACAAAACAAAACTCTCTTTAAAAAAGTGCGTCAAGCCGCGTATGAAAAAAAGTACAAATATAATTGGGTCAAAAACGGCGTGCTTTATGTGCGTCGTGATGACCGAACTCGGCCGATTACTATCACTTGCGATAGTGATCTACAGAAAATTAATTAATTGTTATGCAGCTTCAAATTTGTTATCAGAACGTACGCGGCTTACGCACTAAAACAAAAACTATATATTGTAATTCACTTCAATCAGACTTCGACATAATTTGTCTTACCGAAACTTACTTAAACGAAAGTGTCTTTGACGGGGAGATCTTGTGCGATGACTATCGAGTGTTCCGTAGAGACCGGCGGTCTACTGCTTCGGTCAAGAGGGATGGTGGCGGCGTCCTCATCGCTACCAGAAGCAACATTTCTGCTACTCTCGCCACCGAGCTGTGCAGTGACGCGGAAGATCTTTGGATTTCCGTTCATCATAGCGGTGGTAGGCTTCTGCTGTGCTGTGTTTATCTGCCGCCTGATGATATGAGTGCGTTTGAGTGTTTTGTGAGCGGCTTAGAGCATGTTAGTGAGATGTACCCCGATGCAACGATACTGATCTGTGGAGATTTTAACATCCCACACCTGCAGTGGGTGGGGTCGGTGGACGGTTCGCTTTCGCCCTCTGGTAACTATGACATTAAATCTCGAATATTTACTGACGCGTTCTCTTACTGTAACCTTTATCAATTTAATAGCGTACGAAACGCTAACTCTCGTTTGCTTGATCTTGTCATGGCTAATTGTTTCTGTATCGACAGTGTTTGTCGGTGTCCATGTCCGCTAGTGGAGGAGGATGACCATCACCCTTCCTTACTTGTTAATTTAAAATTATTAAACGGAACACGTTTGAATAAACCCGGTATAAAAAAGTACTTTTTTAATCACGCAGACTATGTGCTCATTAAAGAGTCACTTCACTCCATTGACTGGTGCGGTGAACTGGCGCACTTGGACGCGGACACTTCGGTCACTGTGTTTTATAACAAGATCTGGACGATCATTAACGGTTTTGTTCCACATAAATTATTGTATAAACGTCGTTATCCGTCCTGGTTCTCTGGGGCCACCATTAAATGTATAAAAGAAAAACGCAAATTTCATACGAGATGGAAAACATATGGCAATAATATAGATTATCTCACCTTTGGTCTCTTGCGAACACGATCAAAGCGCTTGATCGCTGATGACTATAATGTTTACATTAAGAAAATTGAGGATAATGTAGTACTTGATCCGAAGCGTATCTGGTCATTTCTTGGTAACAGGCGTCGCGGCGCCTCGCGGATTCCTTCTACAATCAGACATAATAATAAATCGGCTTCCAATGGGACGTCTATTAGTGAATTATTTGCTTCCTACTTTCACTCCGTGTTTGTTGATGGTCCGCAGGCTGTTGACTCTATAAGACATGACAGCGCTATGAGTGTTCCGACTCTTTTTACACGCGACGAGATTCTTTCCTCTCTTCAGGAATTAAAGGATTCGGCCGGTGCTGGCCCTGATGGGATTCCCGGGCTGTTTTTGAAGAGATGTGCCGCGGAACTGGTTGAACCGCTATATTTAATATTTAATCTGTCACTGAGGTACGGCAAATTTCCTTGCATTTGGAAGAAAGCGTTTGTTATACCTATTTTTAAGTCTGGCAATAGAGACCTTGCGCAGAACTATCGCCCAATTTCAATACTCTCATCTATTAGCAAAGTTTTCGAAAGTTTGATCTATAAAGTCATTTTGAATGACGTAAAAAATAAGATTGTCCCACAACAACATGGTTTCTTTCCTGGCAGATCAGTCGACACCAACCTTTGTACTTACACTGAATTTATTTTGAAGGTTCTTGATAGTCGTACTCAAGTCGATTCGATCTACACGGATTACAGCAAGGCCTTTGACAAGATAGACCATGCTATTTTAGTGGAAAAGCTGAGGCTAATTGGGTTGGATGAGTTTCTTGTTCTGTGGCTTTCTTCGTACATCTCTGGTCGTTCGCAAGCTGTGCGGGTAAATAACTTTAGTTCTTCTTTTAGACACGTGCCTTCTGGAGTCCCTCAGGGTTCCCACATCGGCCCTTTACTCTTTTCTATTTATGTCAACGATGTCGCGAGTTGTTTCGTCCACTCTAAGTTTTTAATGTATGCAGACGACACAAAAATTTTCTTTAAAATCTCATCTCTCCAGGATTGTTGCAACTTTCAGCATGACCTCAACAGATTGCACCAATACTGTATTGATAACAAACTAGTCCTAAACTATGATAAGTGCAACACTATCACCTTTTCTCGAAGTCGATACACCTATGACTATACCTACAGTCTTGGAGAGAACGCTATTTCACGAGTTTCCTGCATTAAAGACCTCGGTGTTATTATCGATAACAAACTTTTATTTAACTCGCACTTCAAAGCCATTAATCAAAGGGCATACCGTGCGCTGGGCTTTGTCATCAGATCCTCTCAGTCCTTCAGCAGCTTGTCGACCATCAACAAACTATTTAATGCCTACGTTAATAGTATTCTAAATTTTGCATCTGTCGTTTGGAATCCGCAGTACCAAACCTACATTGATCTGATCGAGTCTATACAGAGGCGCTACGTTAGGTTTCTGAGCAGAAAATTTAACCTTCCCGGTTGTTCTTATGAACAACGCTGTCTTGTGTTCGGTCTTGTGCCGCTTTGGTTGCGGAGGCGTGTCTATGATGGAGTGTTCCTATATAGAATCTTGAATGGCATCTTGGACTCACCTGACCTGCTATATTCTTTCATGTTATCCGTCCCCTCGCATCCCTCCCGCACTCATAGCCTCCTGTACCCTCCATCCTGTCATACTAATTCCTTCCAGAATTCTCCGGTTAACCGCCTGTCTGCCTCTTACAATACCTTCCATAACTCCGTTGATCCCTTCAGTAATTCCCTGTACTCGTTCAAACGTAGGTTAAGACAGATCACTTTCTAATCTTTATAGAATTTAATTTAAAGTTTACTTTAGTTCTAATGCATATTAGAGTTTGTTATTCATTTCTATTTTTTTACATTAATTTTTTTCCTTTCGGCTTTAATAGTTTAATAGTGTTTGTTTTTATTTTTATTTATGTTAGTTCTCGATGTATTCGTTTTCTTTGTGTGTACTACCCTGGGCTTTGCCTGTTTGTACACCACATAAATAAATAAATAAATAAATAAATAAATACGGTCCATAGGCTCGTTCTTAGGCCACGATTGCCCACTCTCAGTCTGCTGAGGATCTTCTCAGCCGGGAGTTTTTGCCCATTCTCGTCTGGGACGAAGACTGTGCATGCCCACGGCCTAGGAATATCCTCACCGTCCAGGGTTGTGAGGGTTGCCCCCTCCCATGGAGCAAGCGTTGGGACAAGATTCCTTAGCCATTGTGCGCTTTCGGTGTCCGCGCAGGTTATTACTAGGTAACCCGGTCGGTGCGTGCATTTTGCGAAGCGGACTTGAGGTCCTTGCTCCGGAATGTCGTCGTAAGCTCCCATAATGGAGTCTTGGACTGCTTTGAGCTTATCCGGTTCCATCTGGGTGGCAGGGTAGTCAGAGCATACCACGGCAATCTTTTGTTCGGAAAGCGCCTCCCTGAAGGTATGGCCCTCGGTTCTCGGCTTTTTGCTTATCCGACGACTTCCCGGGGTGCTGCTCTCCGATCTTGGTCGTTTTTGGGCTTCTTGGTTTTTCTGCGCCCTTGTCGTATCCCTCTTGGATTTGTTTTGTGGTGTTTCTTGGCCTCTTTGTGCATGCCTATGGAAGTTGTCCTTGATTACGGCCCGTTTGGCCTGTATGTAATCTTGGCCTTGCTTCATCAGCTTCTGCACTTTAGCCTTGGAGACGCCAGATAGTCTTGCAGCTCGGATCTCGTCGTCTGACATCAAATCGACGTCTTCTGCGGCGTTGACCCTTACTGCTTGTGGCTTAGGTTTCGATGTTTCCGGTCCAGTCGACTTGGAAGCATCCGTGCGAGTTTGTGCCGTGGTTGAGGATTCTTGCCCTGCAGCTTTAGAATTACCTCCACCTGGCTGTTTGGATGTTCCTGGCCCAGATGGCTTGGAAGCGTCCTGTCTTTTTTGTACCTTGCTAGCGGATTCTTGCCTTGCGGCTTTAGAGTTGCCTCTACCTGGCTGGTTTTTGGGTTTTTGGTTTTTGTTTGAGTGCATATCTTGTCCCACGAGTAGCTTGGGAAAATCGTCCACCCGATCAGAGCCCCGCTTGACCGGGTAAGGCTAAATACAAGGGGGTTTTGCCTGGTGCCCCCAGGGGAACGTTCACGACTGCACTTCCCTGCAGCCACGCAACCTTTGGCACGTTGCCTTACACCTTGGTTTGGGAGGGGGATAGGGGGAAGGGTCAAGGAGTCAGGCACGGATTGAGGAGAGTGCCAGACCCAGCTCGGGAACCCCGTGCACGCCAACGCACGTACTCACTAGAAGTGAGACCCTGAGGGACAGCTGGGTTGATGGTCCGGCTTGG